>JASSUY010039270.1:0-10982 GCA_032466535.1 Forpus xanthops | reverse complement strand
ACCAGTCAGCCTCACCTCTGTGCCTGGCAAAATCTTGGAGCAGATTGTCCTGGAAGGCATGCTGAGGCACATGAAAAGCAACAAGGTGCTTGGTGACAGCCAGCATGGCTTCATTAGCGGGAAATCCTGCCTGACCAATTTGGTGTCCTTCTATGATGGGGCTACGGAAGTGATGGACAGGGGCAAAGCAAAGCAGTTAACGCTGTCTACCTGGACTTGTGCAAAGCGTTTGACACTGTCACTCATGACATCCTTGTCTCTAAGTTGGAGAGACATCAATTTGATAGGTGGACAACCCAGTGGATAAAGAACTGGCTGGATGGCCACACACAAAGAGTTGTGTTCAATGGCTCGCTGTCCAGCTGGAGACTCGTAACAAGTCGTAAAGAAGAGCTTTACCATGAGAGTGGTGAGGCACTAGAACAGGTTGCCCAAAGAACTGGTAAATGCTCGGTTCTTTCCAACACAAACCATTCTATAATTCTATTCCTGCCCGCACACCCAAGCTGAACTTCCCTTCCCCAGCCTCTTCCTCCTTTAAAGGCAAGCTGCAGGAAAACTGGGAGTCAGCTCTGACAGTGAGGGCCCAGTGGTCACATAAGAGCTACAGCAGCAGGGAGGGAGCACTCCTTATTCCCTTGGTTAGTAACCTACAACATCTCTTTCCTGAGCGTTCAGCAGCTCACCCTGGCCAGCACATCCCAGGTGGGCACTGTTCAAACCAAGAAGACCCCTGCTTTTACAGGGTTGCGCTACAGATGTGAGAGACAAAAATCAGGGGAACCTCTGCACTGTCTCGGGGACACTGGTACTTTGTCCCTGATATTTGGAAAGAAAACTAGACAAACCTGAGAAGATGCTGAAGAACAGAGATGGCATCTGGCTCTTGCAAGCACGCCACGTTAACATCAGTTAGCTGCTCATTCCCATGCATCTGTTCTAAACTAAAATGTAAGAACAAAAAAAATATTGGATGAAAAGCTCTTGTTAGCAAAGCTGGACAAGAAAAACAGTAATTTGTATTTTTAAAGGAAAAAGGGTAGGCATCTTCTGCTCAGGCTGAATAGAACACTGAGACAGACTGGCTGACTTCAGCCCAAGATAACAAAATTTGTGCTAGCCATTCAGGATCAACAGGATTAGAGATCTGCATGGACAACAGGTCCAGAAGCTGATCCTGAAAGGACTAGGGAGGCCACCAATACCTCAAGTAATGATACCTCAGCACCATCAATACCTAGATGATACAGGAGTAGAAGAGGAATGGACTATAGGGAGCGATCAGGCTTGCATGATCATCCTGAATACCGTCTTCTGTTACCACTGCCTCAGACAGAATAACAGGGTGGTACAGGCATTTGGCCTGATACAGGAAGGTACCTTATATGCTTTAATGAAAATCCATTTCAATGTCTGCATTAGAGATGCTCTGACAGATCAATGTAATCAAAACAACTGTTCAAACTGGACTCTTATGAAATTCTTTTTAGAAATAATTAAATATGTCAGGTGTTTGACCTGAGTCAAAACAACCTGAGTACAACAGTGAGAAATAAGAGTGATCAAACAAAAAAACAACCCACTAGCTACAGTGGTAGCCTAAACCACCTAAGTTCTGTGATGTGGTATATTTTACAAGTATGGGCATTTTGGTTTTAAATCAGTTTCCTTAATCCTAGGGCCACCATTCTTCATCACTGACACACAGCACACAGAGAGGCTGTTCCTAGAACTGAATACGTACATGGGCACTTATCTCAACCCTGTGGAAATGAGGTACAAGTATCATTTTAATTGGTTTGCTCTTCTGGAAAGTCTCAGTGATTCCTATCGTAAACTTATACCTTCGCTGCAGAGTAAGTAAGCATCATATTTAGGGAAGGAGTTAACACCGCCAATTGACAAAGAAGTTAATAAGGTTAAAACATACGTCAAACTGTACTTCTGCACACAAATGCTCCTCTTACCTATGGAGTCTGGCATGGGTGTACTGCAAGAACACACCTGTATCTCCACGACTTTGAAGAGCTCGGTCCCAGCTAAACTGATAATCAGAGGACAGAAGGCCCCGGAAGTCCTGAGAGAATAAATTAACATCACCTGGAGATGGCTCTCCATCTCCATTTCGAACTTTTCACAGAAGATGCAAACACCCTGGGAGGCAACTCAGACTCACCTGAATTATTAGTGCTGCAAGGCCAACTTTCTCTGCTGTCTCTATGGGGTCTTCTATCTCTTTGGTTGCTGAAGAGGAACAGAGAAAAAGAAATCATAAGTCTGTAGCAGCATCATGGCTCCCTTGCTCAGATTGGAGATGCTTCCGTAACTGTGAAGTAGCAATTTAGGAATTGTCAGGATGCATACCGCAAATAGTCCAGGATAGAAATCCTTCTCAAAATCTGGGATACAGCTGTTTCAGATAGGCTTTTTTTCACTTCTTCTAGCATGTGTAATGCATGATTTAAAGTTGGAAGGGTTCTTTACAACAGGATAGACTACACTGACTTCCTCTTCACAACTGAGACAGACAATCTCTAACATAAGGAAAAGAATGACAGGGCAATTCAGATTTTGTTTAAAAATTGATAGAAAATATCTCCAATTGATGTGGAGACATAATCAAAGAAATGGCTAACGGAGCACTTGGATGTAATTTAGGAAGTATTCTCACCATCCACCATAGATATTTAAACTGCTTATACTTAAGAGAATCTGAACTGAATTATGAATTTTGTTGGAAGAGACCTTAAAGATCATGTGGTTCCAGCCTCCTGCCACAGGCAGGGACACCTCCTACTAGACCAGGTTGCTCAAAGCCCCATCCAACCTGGCCTTCAACACTGCCAGGGATGAGGCAGCCACAGCTTCTCTGGGCAACCTGTGCCAGTGTCTCACCACCCTCACAGGGAAGAACTTCTTCCTTCCAATCTAAATCTACTCTCAGTTTGAAACTATTGTCCATTGTCCTATCACTATGGGCCCTGGTAATGAAGTCTTTTTCCATTTTTCTCGTAACTCCCTTCATATAATGAAAGGCTCCTCAGAGCCTCTTCTTCTCCAGGGTGAACAAGCTCAATTCTCAGCCTATCTTCACAGGAGGTGCTCCAGCCCTCTGACTGTCTTTGTGGCCTCCTGTGAACTTACTTCAACATGTCCCTCTTGAACTGTGGGCCCCAGAGCTGGACACAGGACTTCAGGTGTGGTCTCATGAGAGAGGAGTAGAGGGAAAAAATATGTGGGAACAGTTCATAGCCCAGAGAAGTCTCAGACTGGCTATTCTCAGCCTTTCCTGAGGATTTACCATTTCAGATTTAGGAAATGGGAAGTAAGGCAGGAATTCAAATGTAAGGAGAATATTTCTACAAGCACAGGTAGAATCTAGGAGCTAATGGATAAGCTCTGGTTAATGCTACAGTGCTACGTGAATACACCACTTGTTTTAGCTGTTCTTCTGCCTATTAGTTGCGCAATGGAATGTGGGTCTGCACCTCTTCTGTGTCAGTAAAGTAAGTTTGCTTTGCACTCAGCTATGCTACTAACCTTTAAACTGAAGTTCTAAGCTCCATTTCTTTCTACAGTAAAACTGATTTAAATACAGGGTGGTCACCTTTGTATCATTCTGCCTGTCTGCCTTCCCCTTGTCCACTCAACAAGCAAAATTATCTGGATTAAAAAAGCAGAGGAGGCAGAACAAAGAAGATGTGTGCTACTTAACCTGTTTAGTTCATTCAGCACATTCAGTAACCCTAGAAAACACAAGAGGGGGCAGCATTTCACTGGGAACTGCTGTATCAGGAGGAAAGGGCTCTAGAGCCACAGCCCCAGGTGCAGATAAACATCCACTTCAGCAGGTTGCACTGCAGAGCAGTGACCTCCTGGTGACTCCGGAAACAGTCCTGAGCCTGGGAAGATGACAAGGCAGCAGTTGCAGACAAGCTACAGTCAGCCTTGCCAGAGAAAACTGTCAGAGCTACAAATCCTTTGGCTGAAATCTGACTGCTCCCTGAACTCCAGGCCCAACCACACTATTGACTAGTTTGTCCCTCCAGAAAAAAAAGCAACTGCTGCTCCCCAAAGGCAGGTACTTCCTTCACTGTGCAAAAGCATGATGGAATAATGCCAATGGATATTAAAATTTGCATATCTGTAATTTAGGCAAGTTCACAGAGTAGCAAAGGATTACTTTAACACTGCTTATATTGTGGAAGATACAGAAAGTGCACAGAGCATATCACTGCCATTAGTTTGAGACAGAAAAAAGTGAAGGGTAGAAAAGAAGACACGGTTTTGATCAACACAGAAGTTAATAAGACCTGAAGCAGCTAACTTTTTGCAGAAGCCATGTTTTGTAACATCCTTGAGCGAACTTCATTTAAAACATCTTCGAGGAAAACTACTTCTCCTCTCCGAGTCTTCATCCCTTGCACTAGACCAAAAGACACATGCTGGCACCTGTGGTGAAAAGCAGAAGGACCTAAAGTTACATTTTATTAAAGAGAAATGTTTGCAGTGTGTTTGCTTGGAGCTAGATTCTCTACCAGGAAACAGCAGTAACAGCTGAATAAATAGTGCTGTGATGTGGGAAGCTTGGTGATAGTAACTCGCATTTCAGCAACCAAAGTTCCATACTTATTACATAAGGGGAAAATTACAATCAGAATTATGATAACGTGGTCATTTGTGTGCTCTCGGGAACCTCTTTTGCTAACAGCTTTAGCACAGAAGACTCCATGCAATAAATTGCAATAAACTGAGAGGCAGGATGTAGACAGATGAAATTACTGTGGCAACACAGATCTGTTAATAAGATTAGAAAGGGAGTCATAATAATTCTATTGTGGTCACATTAAGCTAAAGTGTAATTAATCATTGCTAATAATAAAGCTTCCATTTCTCCTGCTCACAGTAACCCCAAGCATTACTCTGGATCCATAACGCAGGGTAATTTTAGTGCAACTTTAAGCATTGAGAAATGAGGCAGACTAATATTTCTGAAAGGTAAAATCCTATATTTAACCACAAAAACATGCAGTCTATCAGAGAGGAATATGATTTAGTCTGTAGATCCATAACTGACCTTTGCTCAGATTGCTAGCAAGGCCAATAAATACAGTGAGTAACAGCGGGGATACATTTACCTGCAATAAGTATTTTAAGCCTGAAGCTTGACTCAAACCAAGATTCAAACTGCTGCTAAAATACCATACTTTAGGAAGTAATAATTTAATAGATGATCACACAATACCCCAGAAGATCTGCCATAACATCTCTGAAAAACTTTCTCTTTTTCACATCAAGCAGTTAAAAAAGACCTGTGAAATGAGAGACAGGGCTGGTTTTCGCAGCCAGAATTTCACAGTTAAAGCAGACCAAAGGTATGGAATGAGAAGGCTGGTGACACATTGTACACAATTCTGAGGATTTGTTTTCTAATGGCTTTTTTGCCTCCTTATTGCTTTAGTTTGGTCCTACAGGCCAAACGTCTGCTTGTACTGTAGGGTTCATAATTTGCACAACGGCAGCACACCTTGGAACTTAGTTTCATTCACTGCCTACATGCGCATGAGGCAGTGTTAGGTGGACAAAAGTGCACTCTGAAATTCCAGTGTACATATTACACATTCTTAAACAGAAAAAAGGTATACCAGTAAGATTCATAGGTACATACCTTTCTGCCCAGTCATAACCCATCAGCTTCAGTATTTGGAACAAGTGTTGAAAGTGATTGCTTTGACTTTTATCTGTCTAAGGAATGGAATAGGTGCATATCAGAAAACACTTCAAATTTGATAAGGATTAGCTTTCAACGTACAAACACGTAACACCACAGAAACTGCGCTAGTAAGTCACTGCAAGCAGAATTAAGACCTATGAAGACAGGACAGACTTGGGAAGTGCAACAGCTGGAATATCTACGGCAACAGAATTTTGCAACTGCTTAGAAAAGTAATTTAGTTTTTCAAAAACTATTACTGAGGGGAGCAGTTTGCAGTCTGACCGTGCATTATATTTAATTCTGCATATACATAAGGGTTTTCATCTGCTTGGAGTGCAACATTCAATGGAATCTTAGTACCTCTTTAATAATACCTGCCACGCAATTTAAAATGTTTTCAAGATTTTGCTTCATCACTGCATTTTTATGAAACAAATCAGATTTTTTTGTTTTTACTATGAATTACTGAATGCACTGATTTACAGCATTACAACTAAGAAACCAGTTTGATGTTCCTTTAAACAAGTGGAAAGTAAGATGATCTTATGAAGTAAGACTCAAGCGCCTCTATCTATTTTCCTTGTAACAAGACCAGGATTCTGAAATGCATTTGTATTTAATAAAGACTAAAATCATTGGTGTTCTCACACCCATGAAGTCCTAACGCAGGACAAAGCAGTGCCACAGAACAGCAGCAAAGCTCAGCCAGGTGGCAGCCCCACAGTTCTGTCCCACACACTCTCCTGACAGTTTATGTTATTGCCCTCTCATTTATGACTCCCATTCTCAGCTCTCAGAAAGCCAGAAGTCATAAAAGTATTAATGGTGTCATAAAAACACCTCTGCAACCTATGCAAGGTTAAGAGAAACATGACTAGACAGGTTAATCTATCATTCCCAACTGGAATGAGATGTTGATAGTAACGGACACATTAGTTGCATCACAGTCCTATTTTGCTGCATATCTGGTTGGACTGGGAGATCTAAGAGGACCAGACAAGGACGTAAACAGTTACTGGCACATTCAACCATAAGCAACCAGCCAACTCAAGACTATTGCTTCCACACTAGCTCACTCCATTCAGCCCACGTCCTCATTTGTGCAGAACACTCACCCAACTATTTTCTAACTGTTTCTTCTACCTTTGTCCCTACTACCTCATGATATAACCAATACAAATAATTACCTACCCATGTGAACTATACAGGAAACAGCCTCCTGGACTCCTAAAGCATTGCACTTTCACAGCCACACTGCTCTCTGATGCCAGCGAACATTTCAGTCAGTAGAGGCAAAAAACTTCCCACCAAACCCAAGCAAATTCCCCCCAAAAATATCCCTCTTCTATGACCACATGTGGGAATAGTAAGCTACTGGAAACTTCCTGAAGACTGAAAATAAAAGGAAGAAAGTAACTTAACTAAAAGTCACATGTTAAACTACCCGTATATGTAATTTTATTGGTTGCTGATCTCTCCTCCTCCCTTGAATCATGGTATTTACCACCTTCTATTGCCTTTGAAAAAGCTGTACCAGAGAGGATACATGGGCATTACCAAACACACCACAAACAACATGCATTTTTTTCCATGTTAGTAACTGACTTCACCTAAAAGAACATGGTTTTCGAAATATGATGTTTTTCTAAATCTGGGAAAAAGAAAATGTAAAAGCATTGTGTGATATGTCCTTGGTAATACTAGAGCAAAAAAGAATTTCACACAAATGAGGAGATAAACCTGCTATTCATTCTGATTGTGTGTGAATTCACAGGGTGAGCTGTCCCTGCCCATGGCAGGGGGTTGGAACTAGATGATCTTAAGGTCCTTTCCAACCCTAACTATTCCGTGATTCTGTGATTACTGATAACTGTTGGAATTATTAAAAAGCAAATAAAATCAAACTGAGAAATATAACCAGATTCTTTATCTACAACTGCTTCTCTGTCCAGATTGATTAAGCTGCACTTTATGTGCAATTTCTACATAATGAAATCAAGGCACTGTTCAAAGCCATAAAAATTTACGTTTCAGATAAGATATTACGACTTTAGATTTAGATTAATTTTAGATCATTACTTTCTAAATTAATGTTTTACAACCCTTTGTAACACTAACAGCTTTGCCTCACTTGTTAAACATTAATTACAACATTTTATACAAAGTGTCAACTGAGTGAAAGTTTCTTGAACAGCAATTGCAATGAATTCTTATAAAAGAGAGTAACTCCAGAGCTGATTTTTCAACCATTTTGTGCGTCCATTGTGAACTGAAACAGAACCAAGAAACACTGCCACACTGAGGCACAGCTGCTGGGCAGTGAGGGCATCTACTTCCCTGCCAAAAATACCATGTGCTGAAGTCACAGTGCAAGCAAGAACCCCCCTGGATTATTGGAGAGTCAAGCTCGAAAGCGTTCGGTCAATCTAGAATTACTTACCACATAAATCAGGGTATCGCAGCTATGCTTATTCATTCGGTCTATAGCAGCAGCCAGATCTCTGAAAGAGGTAACAAGAAACTATCTGGACTTTCACTCAAACATACTTCATTATTTGCCTCTTGGGAAAAGAAACTACTCTTATGCTGGGGAGAGGACTGTCTGATTACAGGGATTCCTGTACAGATTACACAAAAGAAAGGACACGTATACTTTCTTAATGACACGTTTGAAATGGTGGAGTTTTTTTGTAAACCACTAGTTATGAAAATTACTAAAGAAAGTATTTATGCGCAGAGCTAAGTCCGGCCTCTGAATGCCTACCAGGACACTCAATCAACTAGGACTTCAGAGAAATAACCTTCTCTTGGAAAACTCTCTGGCTAATCTTCACACACACAAAGTAGTACAGAGAAAAAACACTTTGCTCTAGCCTCTCACAGGACTGTAACAGGAGAGCCATCAGCCCCATGTCCCAGCCTGAAATCAGTCGCAGAGGTCTCCAGGAACAGCTCTCCAGACCACTTCTGACTGGGAGAGGTACTGCCTAAGGGACATGGGACACATGGGATGCAAGGGAAAAGCATTTTGCAATTGCACAAGACTTATTATGGGATGCTTAGGGGAGCAACCAAATATAGGAAAAGATAGGGAGAAGATGTCAAAAGGACAAGTGGTTTGTAAACCAACTGCTCATCAGTGTGCTCGTCTGGTTGTGCCCTATACCCGATCAGCACAATCTGTCCTGTCTTTGCATTAAACTCCACTTCAAACTTTTCCTGGGCAAGGGGGTCTCTCTTCTATGTTCATGCGTGTTTGGAGACCTGAGTATCAATAACTGGAGTTGCAAACTAAAGCTTGTATAGGCCATGCATCTGTGGTGCCAGCAACTGAAAGGACTGGAGCTAAGTGAAATTAGGTGACAGCAACTGAAATTTGAGCATGGATTAGTTACAGGGACCAAAGTGCCTCTGCTACCAACAACTGGAGTAAGGCAACACAAACTCACATGTGATGGACAGCAAATATCATAGAATGATTCGTTTTGGAAGGGACCTGAAAACTCATCCAGTTCCAACCCCCTGCCATGGGCAGGGACACCTTCTACTAGATCAGGATGCTCAAAGCTCCATCCAACCTGGCCTTGAACACTGCCATGAATGGGGCAGCCACAGCTTCTCTGGGCAACCTCTGCCAGGGCCTCACCACCCTCACAGTAAGGAATTTCCTTTCATCTGATCTAAATCTATCCTCTTTCAATTTAAAGCCGTTTCCCCTTGTCCTGTTCCTACGTGCTCTTATAAATATCAAGCTGAAATAGCCTGCTGTACCTGGCAGCCAGGTTAAGTGTGTGCTTTCAAAGATGAGCAGGAGCCTAACTACTGGCATCAGGGAGTCTGGGGGTTGACTGAGACCTGCCTGTTTACATGTGTCTACATGTAGGACGCAGCACAGAGAGTGAGGAACCAGGGCCAGCTGCTGGACTGTATGTCTACACTCATTTACTAGAGAGACCCACTGTGCCTATACCAGCAACTAGAGTGGGGATATGGGCTTTGGGGCTCACATGCCCAGGTGCCAGCAACTGAAGAGACCTGGGGATCCAGAGGCCAGCTGGAGTGTGGAAGCTCAGCTACTGGAGGGATACACATTGTGCATACATAGTCTGTACATACAATACATATGTGTATTACTTATGTAGATAATCTATATCACATATATAGGTCTGTGTATATATGCATACACAAAAATACATGTGTATTTCTTCACACTAATAGATCTTCATCCTACTCAGACAGAGAGGAAAGAATGAGGCAAACTGTGCTGAGTGGTTTTGTCTGTGCTGTCCTGTTTGGTTGGCTGTGTGTATGCGCATGTGTTTGTATGCCTACTGGAAACAGGTGCTCAACGTTACTACTGGTTGAACCTGTGGGCATGGATCTCTGGCAGCCTTGCCTCTGTCAGGCTACGGGATTCAGCAGCTCCCTAATGTTCAAGATTGACTGCAGCATCTCTGCAATACCCTTGCCCTGAAAAGCTGTACACACTTTACCCTGAGGGCTAAACATCTGATTTATTTACATTAATGGCACAAAGAAACTGTTAAGGCTTCCATATTAAAATACCCAAGTGGAATTTTGATACTGATGAGAAGGCACGACAACAGTGCTAAAGTTGATGTTACACTGCTGGTGGTCCACTGAATCAATGAAGACATGGCTGAACAAGCCATTTTCTTCTGCATCGCACTGTCAATAAGCATTTTAAGCAAAGATCTTTCTAAAATCTTCTTCATTATTTGGCAGGTATTTATTAGATGAAGAGATCCTAGCTTTGTCTTCAGTGTCAGGAGCTGGAGAAAGTATGGAGAAACAGGAGATTTACTAACCAACTGCTTGAGGGGAAGAAAAATATTGAAAAGCAGTTGTTTCTCCTGAGCCATTTTTATCCCATCACAGTTACATTTCTAGTTCCAGTTACAATTACTCATTAGCGAAAGTGTTCCATCCCAGAAATAAAGAGCTTCAAAACCTGTACTATCAGCTACAAATGAACTCACATACAGAAGCTTACTGCAAAATAAGTGGCAATAAACACAGATGGGCTTACTTGCCTTGTTATATAAAGAGATGTCCCATCACTACGCATGACAGTGGAAAACAATGAGAGGTCTTTCTTTTCTGAAAGATCCACAACTCCTGTTCCTTTTCTGTAAGTAGAGAGAAAACACAGAAGTAACTGCAAGCAAGATCCAATATGCAGGTAAGTTCAGATAAGACAACCAAAATAAAGCCTACTGCCATGGACCGACCCTTCTCCGCGGGG
>JASSUY010039268.1:0-53651 GCA_032466535.1 Forpus xanthops | reverse complement strand
CATGGCAGGGGGGTTGGAACTAGATGATCTTAAGATCCTTTCCAACTCTAACTATTCTATGATTCTATGATTCTGTGTTCCTGTTGCTTACAGATTAGCTCATCAAGCACTGTCTTTTGCAAAATGACAGTGGGTAGCGCAGCAGTTGCTTGCAGAAACTTTATGGTCATTGTTTCATATAACCATTAAGAAGTTTTCAGAAGCCCATAAGCCTTTGTTAGACAAATAACACACCTGAAAAACGTCTTTTACAAAATGAAAGCCTTGGCATTACAGAGCATGTGGTGGGGCCATTACTCATGCATTGCTCAAAGACTGGGAAAATCAGGTCTTAAAATGTAATGAGGAATAACGTCACTTTATACAATATATATCTCATGCTTTAAACTGCTGAGTCTCCTGAATCACTGGTAGCCCATAAGACCATATTAACTATTTCTCAGCTTATCCAATGAGATCACTGGTCTTTGCAGTGTTTTCAGTTAGAATTTTAATGATCAAGATGCCTGATTACCTGCACTTGGTAGTACATTTGTGTTTATGATTGTTTGGTAGGGGTTCATTGGGCAATGCAGCTGGGGAACTGTTGCTCTTGTTCTGACTGATGCTATAGAGTGAACAGTGGGAGTCTGTCCTGGCTCATAGTCAACTACAACATCAATGTGAGCATACCTTGTGAAATGTCTATTGGCAAGGATCCTCACAGTCATCACAGAGAAGGAAAAGCAGCAATGTTTTTAGGTGCCAAGCTTGGCTTTCCTGTGATTGCAAAACATAGAGTTTGAATGTTTCCAGAAGGGTAAAACAAGGGGATTCCATAAATTGCTGTATTTAAAAGAGTAAAAAAAAAAAAAAAAAAAAAAAAGAAACCCCAAATCCCAAACCATGCAAAACAAAAAAATTACATGTGTCATGTGAAGCCAAAATGACCTCCTCTAACCATAAGGAATGGGAGGTTGTTTGGAATCTGAATCACGGGCTGTAGTGGTAGGACAAGGGGTAATGGGTTAACTTAAACAGGGGATATTTAGGTTAGATATAAGGGAGAAGTTCTTTACTATAAGGGTGGTGAGGCACTGGAATAGGTTGCTCAGGAAAGTTGTGAATGCTTCATCCCTGGCGGTGTTCAAGGCCGGGCAGGACAGAACCTTGGATCGCATATTTTAGTGCAAGGAGCCCCTGCCTATGGCAGGGGGGTCAGAACTGGATGTTCTTAGTGTCCTTCCCAGCCGTAGCTATTCTATGATTGTATGTTTCTATGAATATGGAGGTAAATGATTCTCATTAATTTTCTTTGTAATAGAATCTAAAAGCTGAGATGCTGATATTTAAAGAAGGAAGGTTAAAAAAAAATTCTTCACTATGGGGGTGGCAAGACACTGGCACAGAGTGCCCGGAGAAGCTGTGGCTGCCCCATCCCTGGCAGTGTTCAAGGCCAGGCTGGACAGGACTTGGAGCAACCTGCTCTAGTGGAAGGTGTCCCTGCCCATGGCAGGGCAGGTGAAAGTGAATGATCTTTGAAGTTCCTTCAGCCCGAACCATTCTAAGACTCTGTGATTCTATGTTTCTTTAACTCAATTACTGTTTGCCTTTTTTAAGACTGGTGTATCAGTCTGCATATCTCTACCTAACGCAGCAAAACAATGTGAATAAGGGAACAAGGATAATAGTGAAGACAGGAAAACTTTCTACTGAAGGAAAAAATATTTTTTCCTTTTAAAAGACACCCTGACACACTTTTCTGTCCTTTGTGATCAACTGAAATGCATGTTCATGGTCCTTTATGGCAAAGATTGGTAATAACCAAATCTTAAATTAAATCAATATGCCATTGGTTCAAGATTTTGAGCTAATTCAGAATGGCAGCGGTATAATTACTGTATCATAATTACATTGTTCATTGATTGTTGGGTTTTTTAATTTTTGCAAAATTAAATTTTGATATAAAATTGTTCCTTTAAATATAGTAATAGTTAATGCTTATTAGATTAAATAGAACAATAGGGAATAATATTTATTGTTTGCACTGCTCCTGCACTCTTCTTGACCTCATTTTCTACTCTTCTCATTACGTGTCCCTGTGGATTCTCTGGCAGGCTTCCTGTTCCTGTTGCTTATGAAGAAAGATTGGGGCTTAGTTTTGATTTTCTTTACCAGCCTTTTTTAAATCCCTTTTTTTTTGTCTTCCTTGATATGTTTGTGTCCTCCTATTTTCATGATTTAGACACAGCAGGGTTTTTCAAGGATGTCTGTATACACTGCACTTTATAGATAAAGAAAAATGGATGGCATTTCAAGTGTTTCATGCCATATGAGGCTGACATACTTTATTTCTTGTACGCAGGACTAAAATATATTCCACAAAGATGATGTTGTCAGCATACCAGTTAATTTACTATTAGCCTATCTGTAAAAAGATCTTTCAGTGACCGAGCAGTGTGCCGCTTGTTCTTCTCAATGTAAGTATTACAATGCTTGATATGAGAAACATAGAATCATAGAATAGTTAGGGTTGGAAAGGACCTTAAGATCATCTAGTTCCAACCCCCTTGTCGTGAGCAGGGACACCTCCCACTAAACCATGTCACCCAAGGCTCTATCCAATCCGGCCTTGAACACTGCCAGCGATGGAGCATTCGCAACTTCCCTGGGCAACCCATTCCAGTGCCTCACCACCCTTACAGTAAAGAACTTCTTCCTTATATCCAATCTAAACTTCCCTGTTTTAGTTTGAACCCTTCACCCATTGTCCTATCACTACAGTCCCTAATGAAAAGTCCCTCCCCACCATCCTTATAAGCCCATCTTTATTATTATAGAAAATGAGCAAAATCAGAAAAATCTTCCATCCATCCAACATGAAATGTTCCAGCATCCTCTACCAACTTCACTACGAACTGATTGTTTCTAGCAAATATTTTGAGAAATACCACTACTTGCAAACCTAAAACCTGCAGAGAGGGATATGACTTGGATGAGAGGAAAGCTGTGTAGGCAAATTCACTGAAAGTATCCAAACTCTGAGAAATATACGGCGCTATTCAAAGATATGTTAGCTTTTTAAAATAAAATATATTGTCAGAGTAGTTTTGAATGTGTTGAGGGGAAGAATTTCTCAGATTACAATAGAGTTTCTTGAGAAGATCACAAGCTAGCAAATAGCCTGTGGCTGTTTGAGGCTATTTGCTTAAGTGAAATGCCAGCGCACTGGCCCCACATCTGTCTGTTTTAGAGAAAAACAAAATATACAATAAAACAAGTATTGCAGTGCGGGGTGGATTGTTTGTACTTTATCTGAGGTGAGGTCATGACTGAGAAAGTACTTTCAGTCCTTAAGTGTTATGCAAATGTCAAGTGGAGCTATAGAAGAGAAACAAGTAATTATGTATTACTCATTCTTCTGGAAAATCCAAGGCTTCAGTACTGAAAAGTGCTGTTCCCACTGAACTTCCTGCTGTTTCTGGGACAGAAAGAAAAACAGGCATGATTTAGATCATGAACCTAAATAATTCTATGATTCTGCATGGCAAATGAGCATTCTTTGTTGCATTTCTTTTCTAGTCTGTGACTGCATCTAGTATCTAGATTCTGCACATACAGCTATACAGGGCATTTTGGAACAGCCTCAGGAAATCTGAGGTGCTCTATGCAAGCTAGCTGGAGTATCATAGGTAGGATAGTCACATCGTAGAATTCTCTATTGTGAGTCCAATGTGTGCGCAAAACACAGAACTTAACTTCTCCGAAAAAGTGAGTGGGATTAAGTGTTAGTTCAAAAGATTGCCATGCCATGTATGTGTTCCCAGTGTAAAAGAGAAGAGGAGGACAGGTGCATTTGATGGGATAAAATGGATTGGCAACTTCAGCTTTATTTGATGAAAGAAAAGCTTAGCTTACGCAAAACACGTTTCCAATGCAATGCATGCCTCTGACTCATCTAAAGAAAGAATGGAGAAAAAAAATTGTATGCATATATAAGATTACTTTATAAGAGAGTGCAAATGCAGTAACATTCTGAAGTCTGGACTGAATTAGTTGAAGACATCTTGATTCTGCGTACAACATGACTCTATTTTGAAAACCAAGTATGTGTGTAATACTTAAGTCTGTATTTCCTTTGCTTTGGTCTTGACAAGCATTTGGCACTGTTCCTCATTTCATCAATTTTCTAACCAAAGTGTGATCTCCAATTACGTCTTTTATCCTGTCAGTACAAAGCAGAGCTAGTCTAAAGTCAACAGATAAGTTTACATGACATTTGGCATTAATGTACCTTCCGTGTGTCTGTCTTCTGATAGCAGCTTAGTGTGATGTTCATTGGCTCTCTCATGTTAAATCCTGATCTTAGTGTTTCCAGATTAATCCTCCCCTGCTCCTAGCTTCTTTATCAGACAACCCCAAACTACTTCTTTCGCCTTTCTTCCAAAAGCAACTAGAACAATTTTTTCATCTCATCATGGTCTTCTTAAGAACTGACCGTGACATGGTAGTGATGTGCATAAAGATCTGAGCTTATTTTTTTTCACAACATTGCTACAATACAAAAAAAGTCCTTTAGAATTTCACTGAAGTAATGAATCCAATAGCTTGTTTCCAGAAAATTTTGTGCACTTTATTATGAGCATGATGTCTTCTAACATTTCAGTTTTCAAATGCTTTATCTTTTTTTCTTTTCCATATGTATCAACAAGAAAGCCCTCTTATGCTCATGCTCAAGGCAAGCTGCCCTTAAATAAAGAATGAGCTTCTGGGTATGTTTCATAGAAGCATAGAACCATAAAATGGTTTGGGTTGGAAAAGAACTTTAAGATCATCTAGTTCCAACCAGATACCTTGCACAGTGTCGCCCAAGGCTCTGTTTGACCTGGCCTTGAAATCTGTCAGGGAAGGGGCATTTACTACTTCTTTGGTCAGCCTGTTCCAGTGCCTCACCACCCTCACAGTAAAGAACTTCTTCCTTATATCCACTCTAAACTCCTGTTGAAATTTCAGCTCATTACCCCTTTCCCTATTGCTACTGTCCCTGGTGGATGTCCCTCTCCAGCACCCTTGTAGGCCCCCTTCAGATACTGTGAGGATGCTGTGAGGTCTCCACGTTGCTTCTCTTCTCAAGGCTGAACAGCCACAACTTTTGTTTTATGACTGCACCAGATGCTCAGAATAGAATTCTATTTCCTTCTTCCTCCTTAATTCTTTTTTTGCCTGTTATTTAGTACTTGTTAAAGCAAGACATGGGGCATTTCAAAGCTGCAGATACAAACATGTCTGCGACACATTCTTAGCTGTCTTCTGCCCTCTTTACAATTAATGGAGCAGCTTTCTTCACAATGGGACTACTCTGTTTGCACACCACCTGCCTGCTGTGCAGGGTTGTCACTTCAGTATCAGGACGTACTGAAAAGCTTTGTGCAATAGCACAAAGTAACCCACTAACTCGGTCAGAGTAGGCAGACTCAGTGGGAATAGTGGGAAAACTGTCCTAGGTGTTCCAGCCGCACCCAGGGCAATATTTTTATGTCCTAACTTGGTCAGCAGAAAACTTCCGGGAAAGACAGGCAGGTAAGGTGGTTAGGCATAGGTAGTTTAGGTCATCATCTATGCTGACGGAAAGAATAATCACTGTAAGGCTGAATCATCAGCAAGAGCATATTGTATCATGAGAAGTAAAATTGACTTTGGCTTTTAACAGTACCACATCCATTTATACCACATCACTATAATAGTCCTTATTTCCTTCTTATGCCCCTTACCAGAGAAATAACTTCAGGTCCACTCTGCATTGCCTAACACCTTTTTCAGTGCTCCTAGCTCTCTTTCATGTCACTAAATATTCCTACAGTATACTCAACTTCCTCTTTCCACTCATTACTTGTTTATCTGAGGAAGGGGAAGAGAAAGGGAAATTACCTGTTACTTTCACTAGGTTACCTACTTAGGGATTGGCTACCTTATTTTGGAGGGTTTTGATGATTCGGTATTTTTTTTTTATCTTTCTTTTCCTGTGTAAGCATGAATGCAGCCCCCTACTACTATAGGTTATTTAGTCTTCTGTGTTCAGGCTGTATTACCAAGAGTGTAGCCAACATGTCAAGGAATCCATTTTTGATCTGTTCAGCAGTTGTAAGGCTACAGATGAAATTCTCTGTCCAGATTTGATTCTCCATCCTTCAAGTTATTCAGAACAGGACTGGACAAGCTTTGAAGCTAGCCCTGCTTAAAAGGAGAGATTGGACCAAATAAAGCCAAGAGTTCCCTTTCTATCTTGGTTATTTTATGATTCTAGACCTTCATGATTCTGAAAGTTCTTCTCAGTACTATTTACTAAATACAGACAGGATTGCAAGTTGCTTGATGGGGGAAACAAGGATTCAGGGAAAAAACAGCCTGACAGACAGATGAGTGAAAAAAATTAAGTAATGCTCTCAGATCCCTGCCCTTAGAGATGTGCTCATCCTGAGCACTGGCAAAAATGTTAGTCAACTAGCCAACATCAATCCTTGCTGAATTCTACTATGTGCAGTAAGAAATTCAGATTATGATCAGGAATTTCCTTCTGTACCATACTGAATGCAGCTATAGTCTGATGCTGTATATGATAACTGCCCAGGCCTATATGCAGGCATTCATTATCAGTGTGTTATGATTCCTTCTGTTTTGTGAGATCTTCATGGAACAAGGAAATACTGAAACAGTGGGAAATATTAGCAGGTTGAAACATTAAGGAACAGCCAATGATGATGATAATCAGAGAGGTAGGCTTCAATAAAGCACTCAGATGAGCAGAAACCGGTTTGGCTTGCAATGCCTCACAATGCTATGTGAAATATGAGAGCTTTCCTAAGCTGTTGTTGCAGAGTTCAAGGGGTGTGAGAACAGGCAGCAGAGAGGAAGATGAATCTATGCAAATTTTATGTAGACATCTTTTGTTAGAATATGACTGAAACCATGGAGGAGGAGCACCATCTCAGACCAGTTTAAAAGCCAGAAAATGGGCAGTCCACTTGAGATCTCTCTTGCTCCTTTCTTCTTCACGGACAGAGATGTTGTCAAGGCTTCTTCTAAGCATTCTGTCCTTGAACTGGATTGCCACGGTGTCTTCTGAACCGTAAGAGATCGTACATTCTGGTTTTTTATGATTATATATTTTATTTCCCACTAATTTATTTCTTCTAGGACTGCTATATAATGAACTGGATGTTTGAGACCTTGGTTCTGAAATGTGTCTGAAATGGAAGTAGATAGCATTGAAGGATGATTTGGAATGATGCTCTCCCTCATAAAACTGCTATTAAATCTAATTTGAATGGTAGAAACCTAGAAATGAAATAGTTGAAGCCTTAAGTGAATGGGTAAAGTGGAGAGGAGGTTCAGGACTGGACCAGCAAGTGATGCTAATGATCAGGATTGGTATGCATCAGCAGTACAGAGAGAGCAAGTTGTATGAGGAGGTGCTACAGGCCAGATAATGGCTGGTATTAGGGACTATGCTGGCTGGCAATCCTAATATTGGTATTAATGTAAGAATGAGCATGAAGTATTAGTATTACACCTGCTGTGCTTATGCAGCACTGTCAATGTCCATGGCTCTATACAAACAGCTTTCAGCCACAATATTCAAAAATACACCAACATTAGATCTTAAATCCCTTCCTCAAAAGTTTTAAAGGAAAACCTCGAAGGTCAGAGAGCTTTAGGTTTCTCAGATGCACTGTTCATTTCAGTCACTTTACTTTCAGTCTTTGAATATCATGCAGTCTGAACTGGGCAAGTCGAAGTAATAATAAAGGCAATATACACAAGCAAAGCTGTGGGAGAAATAAAAAAGGAAGAAAAGAAAGGATTAGATTACTAAGAAAATATTGCATGATTCATGTTGAGCTGTCGCAGAACCAACCCGTCAATTCTGTCATACCTTATTTGAAAAGACTAGTTTGGACAGCAGAGAACCAACAGTCAGCAACAGAGCCTTTGTTAAATCTAACAAATCTGAAGGAATGTTTTTCAAAGGAAGAATCTGGGAAGGAAGGCTGCCCTAATTTCAGAGAACAGTAGAACTAAAAAAGCCCAGTAGAAGAAAGAAGCAAAGGAAGCAACACAGGGAGAGTCATGGAAACAAAATGCATCATGCAGGCTAGATTGAGCATTCTTTGAAATGTTCTGCAAAATGGAGAGGTGATTTCTTGATGCATTGTGCTCATTGACTTATCAGATGTCAGTTGTCATCTGAAGGGAGAGATGTCTAGAGAAAATTTGTTGCAACAATTGACTAGTATTTTTGTTATTGATCTTTGTTATTGATCTCAAGAAGAAGCTAAATATTACTTCTCCTAATGGGAGGTTCCAGAGGTTTAAGCATACATATAGGTCATCGGAGGATAAATGCAGGTGTTGTCAGATGCTTGTCAGGTGTTTAGACACTTTAGTGATTGGAGTTATGTAAATACCTGGAATGTAAAGCTGCAGTATCATGCTGGGTAAGAGACTGCACATAATGATGCCAGTCTTTCAGTTCAGAAAGAGCAATGAGGGACAAACCAGTAACGAGTGGTATCCCTCAGGGATCAGTGTTGGGACCGCTGTTGTTCAACATCTTTGTCAGTGACATGGACTGTAGGATTGAACGCGCCCTCAGCAAGTTTGCCGATGACACCAAGCTGTGTGGTTCGGTTGATATGTTGGAGGGAAGGAATGCCCTCCAGAGGGACCTTGACATGCTTGTGAGGTGGGCTGATGCCAACCTGATGGAGTTTAACCATGCCAAGTGCAAGGTCTTACACCTGGGTGGGAACAATCCCAGGCACAGCTACAGGTTGGGCAGAGACGAGATTCAGAGCAGCCCTGAGGAGAAGGACTTGGGGGTGTTGGTTGATGAAAAAAATGAACATGAGCCGGCACTGTGTGCTCGCAGCCCAGAAAGCCAACTGTATCCTGGGCTGCATCCAAAAGAGCGTGACCAGCACCTCTACTCTGCTCTCGTGAGACCTCACTTGGATTACTGTGTGCAGTTCTGGTGTCCCCAACATAAAAAGGACATGAAACTGTTGGAACAAGTGCAGAGGAGGGCCACGAGGATGATCTGGGTACTGGAACACCTCCCATATAAAGATAGGATGAGAAAGTTGGGGCTGTTCAGCCTGGAGAAGAGAAGGCTGCATGGAGACCTCATAGCAGCCTTCCAATATCTGAAGAGGGCCTATAGGGATCCTGGGGATGGACTCTTCATGAAGGACTGTAGTGAGAGGACAAGGGGTAACAGGTTAAAATGTAACCAGGGGAAGTTTAGATTGGATCTGAGGAAGAAATTCTTTCCTGTGAGTGTGGTGAGGCACTGGAATGGGTTGCCCAGGGAAGTTGTGAATGCTCCATTGCTTGCAGTGTTCAAGGCCAGGTTGTACATAGCCTTGGGTGGCATGGTTTAGTGTGAGGTGTCCCTGCCTATGTCAGGGGGGTTGGAATTAGATAATCTTCAGGTCCTTTCCAACCCTAACTATTCTATGATTCTATGAAAATATTATCACCTGTACTTTCTTAGCATATTATTCAAAACTTGATGAAAGTAATGGAATTCCTTCCACTGGTTTGAGCAAGCTTTGGATCGTGTCTTTATTCACACATGTGGCATTTCTGTGGTATTTGCCCCTCCTGTTTGCTCTGACTTTCCTCCATGACTGAACTTTCTGATTTGGTATTGCCTTCTTACAGTCAGTATGTGCTACTGGTCCCAGCCGTAGTGCGGAGCGACTCTCCACAGACCGCTTGTGTGCAGTTCCACAACCTCAGTGAGCCTCTGTCTCTGAGCATTGTCCTGGAATATGGCAGTATGCGGGATACTCTTTTTGAGAAATCAGTGACAAAGAATGATTTCTTCCAGTGCTGCGAGTTCAAGGTATTTTCTCTTTTGAAACTAGTGAAGGGGATCTAGAAGCTGGAAATACTTCTGAGTGTAACTTTCCTTGTCAGTTTGGGCAGAAGATGAAGGTGTGGGCAGGGAATAGGATGGAAAAATTTAAGTGCTCAAAAGGTTGGCGGTGTAGACAAGAAAGACATATGGGTTTTATGGGGAAGCTGGAAAAAGACTTTCCATCTGCTTTCACAGAGAGACTAGGAAAAAGCTTTTGATTGCTATCACAGGTGCATGCACCCTATGAGACTGTCAGAATTGTCAAGCTGGAAATCCCAGCTGGGACATGTTCATTCCGTTTCCTGTGACTCTGCAAGATCTGTACAGATATGGCAAGCAAGTTCCAAGGTTAGGTCATCCAGAATGTAGCAGGAGAAAACATTTCAGAGCTGAGCTATATGGTTGGGACAACCTGCATATAGACATGAGAGGAAATGCATAGTACAGGGCATAGCTTTATTGGTGACAGATCATGGGATTTCCGTAGCAGAAATTCCCAGAGGCTACCTCACTGGCAAAGATGAATCTTCTCATGACTTTGCATATGCTACTGATGACTCACTCGACAGTCAGCACCTTACTCAAGAGCCCGAGCATCAGGGACCTCAATATATGTAATTTGCCACTTTTCCTCATGGGTTTTCTTTCTCTCCAGGTTCCTCCTGCTACTTCTGACCCCCTAGCATTCATTTCCTTCACTGCCAAAGGCACCAGAGTCAACTTTGCTGAGAGAAGATCGGTGGCGATTCAGAATGTGGATAATACTGTCTTCATCCAGACGGACAAACCTGTCTACAAACCAGGGCAAAAAGGTGGTTGAGGAGTTTGAGTCAGCTAGTGAACTGAGAAACTGGTTGCAAGGGTGGGTCTAGAATGACAAAGACTTCCTTTTGTGGAATAAAAGCCCATGGACTGCAACAGCGATGATCCATCCCTCAGATAGTGCATAGTTGTCATCTGAGGTTGGACTCATCAAAAGTCAGTAAAAAATAGAACCCATTCACAAAATCACAACAAATGAGTAGACTTCATGTGCTTTTACTGAGTTCATTACATTTACAGGATCTTGAGTTCTGCCAGGTTTACTAAGGTCAGTCACAGAAAGTGTCCTTCAAAATACAGAAAATAACAGGTTAAGCTTAAAATTAATAAGCGTGATATAAAAATAAAGGAAGCATGTAATTTCCTGTCAATAGATCTTTCTATTTAATTGGTATTCTAATTCAGAGTGCTGATTCCATCACGATATTTAAATGACAGTACTAGCTAAGATAATCAAATCTTTTCTGGCTCTCCAGGGACTGTTTAGTTCGCCTAAGAGCCTGAGCAAACTTTATTTCAGTTCTATGTTGAAAGTAACTTACAGCTGCTGAAGAATATTTTTTTGTCCTGCATCTTTTTCAGTGATGTTTCGTGTGGTCAGTTTGGACACTCAGTTCAGACCTGTTCAGGAGACAGTAAGTATGAGTGATGATCAAGATTTTTCAAGCACCCTCTTGAGGTACCTGTTCAATGAGACTCTCTCAATTAGAAGTTGAATAAAAAGGGCCTGGGGTAGGCTTCCTGACGTATCTGGAGAAATGTTCTAATTCTTTAGCTTCACACTCCATCCTTTCCCTGCCTTTGTAGAGGGCAAAGGGTCTGAAAGCGTTCCTGGAAATCTCTCATAGCACTCAGATTTTGTAGTCACTTTACCTGTCCCACATATGTAGAAAAAGACTGGATGTTTTGTAGGAAAGAGATATTCACAAACAGGTTATCTCTGTAATTAAAGTTATCTCTGTAAGTTATCTCTGTAAGTTACCTCTTTAAGTTATCTCTGTAACTAAAGACATGATTTGAAATTATTTCCCTGGGCAAGTGTTATGTAGCCAGAGAAAACAGTTCACAGCCTTCTTTATGTTCTAGTATTTCTCAAGCTCCACAGCTAATTTCTTGGTGTTCTGATTTTTTTTTCTTTTCTCTCCCTTTTTTCCTCCTCCAGTATCCCCGAATCACCGTTGAGGTAAGAGATGCAATATGTTGCTTTGGAAGGACTATGCTTCATCATTCCTCATAGCATTAGTAGCTGAGGGAGGCTCATCCAGAGCACACCATCTGAAGTTAATGGGCTTGAGGTTGAACAGTGACAGTATCCATTATTAAACACTAGAGGAGAAGAAATCAATACACATGGAGATATCAGTTGAAGATGGCATGGGGTTGTTGCTGGGTTTTTCATTCGAATTCAAATAAGTTTAGTGTAATATTCCTTTGGCAGGCCTAAAGGTGTAGTACTGCCATGGCAGGGAGGTTGGAATTAGATGATCTTAAGGTCCTTTCCAGCCTAACTATGCTACGAGTCTATGATTCAATGACTACAGGAAATGGTCTGGTGAAATAGTGTCATTCTCATGCAAGAATAGTAACTCCCTGAAATGTCATGTTCTGTTGGGGGGCAGGCTAGCAATGAGCCAGTCTTCTACCACATTTCACATCGCACTTTCTAAAGGAGGCCCATATAATATTCCTGTTTCACAGGAGGAGTTGAGTCAGAAAGGCTTATACTAGAAATGCTACAGATAAGCAACCTGACTCCCAGGCAAGTACTATTCCTAGATGATCTGAGATCATCTTGTAGTGTATCTAGTTTCCAGCTAGGGAAAGTCAGAGCACATCATGTACTTAGGCAATATACTAGGATACAAAACTGGAAAGAAGGCAGAAAACAAGAAAAAGGTTGTGTCTCTCCCACTCTCCAGGATCCAGAGCGAAACACGATCTTCCAGTGGCTGGAGGTCACATCTAAGCATGGAATTGTTCAGCTCTCCTTTCCACTAATTCCAGAGCCTATTCTGGGATCCTACCACATCAGTGTGGAAAAAAAGTCAGGTGAAAAAGAGAACCAGTTCTTCACAGTGAAAGAATATGGTAAGCAAAGGCTGTAAACTGCCCTGCACCAGCAGTAAGTCTCGTTCTGTGTAACTCAAATTGGAGCTGCTTGTGAAAAGTTTAAGTGCTTTGAATTCTTGGCTTGACGCAAAGTCACTGTGTGACTTCGGAATCCACATTCTATGACTCAGGCCTTACACTCCCCATCTGAAAGGAGGAGTCAGGCCTGCCCATTTTTTGTTGAGGTCATTACCATATGAAGAGCAGTAGGGTAAGACAGGCAAAGAAATCTGAAGATGTTATCTATCAAACAGATATGTCGTGACAGGGGTTGTTACTCCTGGGGGCTGGATAGACAGTGAAAATGCAAGATGGAAAACAGTGGGTACTGGAGGTGCCAGAGCTCACGTAATGATGTGCTTACTCTCTGGAATAGACTATATGAAGAAAGTTGCTGGATTTGTTTTGATCTTACAAGTTTTCTCATCTTATAGAGGCAGGTTTTCCTTAGTAGTCCCCAGAGTAGACTTGGACAACTCCCAGTTGTTTGGTTTTTTTGTAAGAGCAGTGAAACACCTTTCCTATTTACCCCTAAGAGCTCTTTCATGTCTTTCAGTCTCCTGTGTACAGGTTTGTGATAATAAGGCCTTTTCCAGCTATGTTGCCATTATTGCTGGTGACCTAGGACAGAAGATAAGCTGAAAAGAGAGTGACAGTGACCTATTTGATTTTACTGTTTCACTTAATCTGTTGCCTTTCTCCTTCAATGGGGCTTGATTAAGAACTTTTTTCTTCAGGACTTAACTAATTTAAGACATCAGCATTATTCCCACCTTTCTTTTGAATAAAATGTACAGCAAATTAGTGATTTCTCACAATTCTTACTGTGTCTGTTATTATTATTACTATGATTTTTATTATCCTACAGCCAGCTCCTAGGTAGACTTTTCTTTGAAATATTTCCTCTCCCTTCTTGGTTAAAATGCCTTGCCAACTGGTTTGGGTTTTGTTTACTGTCTTCTACACATACACCTGCCTCTGGCATATAACTACTGATCAGTCATATTCACATTGCATTTCCAGTGCTGCCAAAATTTGAAGTGACAACCAGTGTGCCAAATAGGATTTCTTTCTTTGATGAAGAAATGAGGGTGAAAGTTTGTGCTTCGTAAGTATCAGAGCTGAGAACAACATATCTGTGCACAGGAAAAGTGGGAGAGAGGATGGTGTGCGTGCTGGGAAGCAAGGCCCCTACGGCTGCTGATTCAATGTGCAGCAGTTCCTTTAGCTGTGATTTCCATGACATGAAATATAAGTCTCTTCCCACTACACAGCAAAATTAGAACTCAGGAAGTTTATGTGTATCTGGTAATTTAAAGATAGCAATCAGTACATACTTGCCAGCTGTTGCTTTTTTATTTTTACAGAGAAAGAGAGAAGTAGTACCAGGGTATATGTCATTAAGATTGATGGCAGTGATATAGCCAAAGGGAAGGGTGGCATGAGCTAAATGGGAGAATAGGGATCTTTCTACAGTATGTCCTGCTTTATATAAGGCACTAAGAAGAAAAAGCAAGCAGCAGGGAATGAGTATCTCAGTCTGAATACAGCACCACTTTCCAGCTTCAGACCTTGAAGAATGACTACAGCAAAACAATGCTAAACCAGGCTTTTTTAACAAGATGCCAGAAACAGCCTAAAAGTCCTTGTAGCAAATTCTGCTAGAGCTAATTGGTCCTAATTCCCACCTGCTCTTCTGTCTTGCTATGGGCACTCCTGAGGGGTTTAGAGTCTGTAATACTCCGCAATCTTTGCAGATTTCATGCTAAGTCGACGTGACTGGATTCTTGTGTCTTTTCCTTCTCCTAGGTACACTTACAGCCAACCAGTGCAAGGGAATGCCCGAATCAATGTGTGTCAGCGGCACTTTTATAGCCCACGATGTGAGCAAAACCAGAAAGAAACCTGTGAAGCAGTCACTGGACTGGTATGACACTGGGCAAGGCTTTCTTCCCAGCCACCTTTACTACTCAACATGTAGCAGAGTATTTGGTGGCCTCATTCATTTCCTGGGGAACAACAGAAAGACAATCTCAAAGGCATGCTTTTTCTCACTGTCTCACAGACAGTGCTGAAAGATCATGAAAGAAATTTTTACTGATGACTTTATTAGGAGACTTTGATTCTTCCCTCCAAAACAGTCACTAGGAGGAATGGAAGCTTATGAAAATATAAATCTGTGATCATTTCTAGAATACTGGAGCTGTGTTCTTACCAAATGTAACCAGCATACCTATACTGAGAGTCTCTGAGGACACCTAATGCTAAACTAATGATTAATTTCTCCACTAGATCAAAGTACTCTGGTCAGAGTTCAGGCATCATGCAAGATGAGTTTAAGAAGGAGTATGAGCATAAGAAAGGATTAGGGGGAATGAGGAGAGAAGCTTCTAGGTGCAAAGGTAAATGGTAGTGAAACAATGATATAGGAAGGGGGCCGGGGAGTGAGAAGTGTAACATAGGAAGGGAGCAAGTAGAAAGGAAGAACTGAAGATCTGAGCAGAGAAGATGAGGCTCTTCAGTGACCCACTAATGCAGAGTCAGAAGTAATTTTCCAAACCTTGATAAAAATGGGTTTTCCCTTCGTATTCTGTTTCCAGCTGGGGAAGGATGGCTGCCTCAACACTGTAATCTCCGTCAAAACACTCCAACTCTACCGCAGCTATGCCAGGATGTATACTGGCCTCAACGTAGAAAGTGTTGTCACTGAAAATGGGACAGGTAATACCAAGTGAAGGTTGGGAGTAGCTGATTAAAGCTAACAGGTGATACTTACTGAGAGGAGTCTCCTGGATCCTGATCTGTGCAGCAAACAATCACCATTTTCTGCATAGCTCTCCCTCCAGAGCATCACTGCTCTGTATAGCTTTTCAAAGAAAACAGTTTTCAGGCCAGTCTGATTTCTGTTTCCTCCCCTTTATACTGTGTCTCACAGGTATCCAAATGAAAAGCAATGACTATGTTCCAGTCAACCAAGAAAATGACAGACTGATGTTTGAGAATATGGATTTCTATTACAAGAGGGGAATTCCTTACTATGGTGAGGTGAGTGCCTGGTCCATCATGATGGTCCCTGTGTTGCCCTATTTATGGGTATCCCTTGACTCTGTGCTGACAATTTCCCATGATAATGCTGCATATCAGTGACTGCTGCATAATTCTCCTGTGACATTAGATGCTCCTAGAGAAAATAAGAATATGGTGTCATACCTAGACTGTTAGGGTCTGTCTTCTGCCATACTTACAGAAGGGCCTAAAAGGTGGGTAAGTGAAAGGTCAGACAGGCCTTAGTCTACAAGAAACTACTTCAGCAACAACTGTGCCTAAACTGAAGGTAGAATTTTCCCTGTGTTGTATCACATAGTCCCAGGGATGTTTACTTAAAGCAGCAAAGTAAAAGTTGTTGAAGCATATTCTGACTTCATAGCAGCCTGCACATGCAGGAAAAAGCCCAGGCACAGAAAGGAGGATGAGCTATATAGCATCATCCTGACATGAGGTCTGGACAGAGGATATTAACAGATGCTAGGAACTGAGAGGTACTCCCAAGCTCCACAGATTACCCGTGGCCGTGAAGTCATCTAAATGCTTTAGGTTTGTTAATCAGTGCTCTCTAGAGAGTATGAACTCTGGAGTCCCTCTGTTTCTCTTTGCTCAGAAAGAGTGAGGATGGTAAGAGTTCCATCCACCATCTCTCACTCAATGGTCTTTATCTTATGTGATGGCCCACAGAAATAATGGTCCCAGAAGAGAAAAAGTATTTATCATTAAAATAATTTGTTATATGTTATCGTGTATGTGTACAGTTCCTTCTCTCACTGTTACGTATATTTTGTCCTTGCACTGATGGCAATTGCCTGCCTTTGCCTGTCACAGAACTCCTGTTTCTTCAAAATATTGAAGGGACCTTTGCCTCTTAAGTACACATAATTTGTGATTTCTTTCCCTTGTAGTTGTCCTCAGTGCTTAAGTGAGTGTCCCCTGGTAAGGAGAGCATTTCTCATTGTTTTTTGGTTTTGGTTTGTTTTTTCCTGAATGCCTTGGGTATTCTTTATGTTCAGATCACTGTGACAGATGTGGATGGCAAGCCCGTTGCTGGTAGGACTGTTCTGCTGGAGCTCAATGAAGAATATCTAGCCAACTATACCACCAACAAGAACGGCACTGCTGCTTTTTCCATTGACACATCCAACTTCTTTGATCGCAGTTACAAGTTGAGAGTAAGTAGATATTGGCTTCAGTCTAAGTCCTAACAAACATACTTCATTGGAGAGAGGGTTTAGAAGCAATCTGGTAAGTTCTGGCAGGATTCTTTCAGATGAGGAAAACAGTCAGTCTACCAACACCTTAAACTAATATGAGAAAATACCAATGCCTGATAACTGGCAGACTGCATCCTAGGAATGTTTGGGCTGCAGTGATTCTCAGCAGCTCATTGTTATTTCCTTTGACAGAAGCTCTTTGCGCAGACCTCTTCCTTCTCTGTGCACTAGAGGACCTTCATCGCAGACTGCTTTGTCTTTCCCAACCAGCCTGGATGCACATCAGCCTCTTTCCCTGGTGCTGCCTGCTTTCCTGCATTTCTGCTGGCAGAGAGAGGCTCATGATTATTGCTACCACATGGTCCACTCATGTTATCATGCCTTTTCTCTGGTGTGATAGGAGCAGCCAAGGGAAAGAGCAATGCCATTCTAGCTCACAATAAGTCCAAGCAGTTTATACAACCTGTCCCAAGCCTGCAAGAATCTGAAAAAAACTCCCTACTGCAATGTGCCATAGGTGCTCAGATACATTAAGATGTCCAGAAGGTCCCCTGTTTGGGACTAGTGAAGCAAAAATTTTTCACACCAGCTCTTGGTTTTGGCTTAAATAGCCCCAGAAATCAGCTTCCCAACAGAATATTTGAGTAGAAAGATGCTTTTGCCTCTCACCTGGCTCCTGTTTTTTTTTTTTTTTTCATTTTGTTGATTGTTCATATATGATTCTTCTGCATAGATCAGGCAGGCACGTGATGACTGTGAAGACTTCTTCAACTGGAGGAATGATAACGAGCCCCAAGCCTTATTCCTTGTCCGGCGTTTCTACTCGCGGACAAACAGCTTTGTGAAGATTGAGCCAGTGAAGGAGAAGCTCAGCTGTGGCCAACAGCAAATGATCAATGTTCAATATATCCTGGACAAAGAGAGCTACAGGAATGCTGAACACACAAACTTCTACTATGTGGTAAGTGCTACCATGACTCCCATCTCTTTTCTTTCACTTTCTGCTGAACACAATAGAAGACAGAAATCTCCAGACCAAACAGTGGTTACAGATCACAGCTTGATTTGATGGCCTTCGAAGCCTCTCAGAGCACTACTCAAGATGATTTCATTGGGGAAGGGTGAAGGTGCTTTTGATCTTGTCTCATGAGATTTTTCTATGCCCAGGCGATGACAAAAGGAAAAATTATTCTCAGTGGCCAGAAGCAAGTGAACATCACTGGTGGTAAGTTCCAGAGTGTGTTACTTCAGAGCACCTTTCTGAGCCCTAGAGCATTAGTAAGTTTTGTAGGAAGGGATGAAAGCAAAGAACTGCAGCTAAGTCAGGTACTAGCTCTTAAACCCCATCACCTGTCACCACTCACTGTATTGTTTGCTTTTGATGCAGTATCTAGCCAATATCCTATATCATAATCAAAGTTATCATGCTAGTTGAAAGATAAAAGCCTTTGTTGTGACCAAGCAGAAAAAATATAACCTTCATTTGTTTTATTTCTTGACAAGGAATATTTACAGGTTCACAGTTACTCTGTGACATCTTAATCTTACCAATTAGAAGTTTAAATCTTTTTAAAGTTAGAAAATCAGACGTGTCCCATTTGAGAGGAACATTTAGCAGTTAAATGCTTGGAATTCCTTGCACTTTCAGAAGTCTTCAAATACTTACAAATGACAATGATCCTACCAATCACAACAAACTGAACTTCTTTCATTGTTAAAAACTCATTTTCTTTCAGAACCTGGCCTGTATCTAGCCTTCAGTAGTGGCTTAAGTAAGCCTCACTCCACATACAGGACTTGTTGCTTAGTACTTGCAGTCTTTGGTCTCCAGCTTAATTTCCTGGCCCTGTTCTAGTAGTTTTCATTCATGTAGATAAAAACTTTGTTAGTGTTAAGAAAGCTCTCCCTTAGCTCAGGAGATTGGCCTATCTTCTCTGACGTAGGATATTCTAGGTTTCAGATCCAAAGGTAATCATGCACAGATTTTCTTGTCAAATTTCTACTCAGCTCAGACCTCTCTCTGCAAAGCACCCTACTTTCATTACTTTCCAGTTTGTTTCTATAGTCTTGCTAATGGGAGCTGATTCTTAGTCACTGCAAGATTAATCTTCCAGTATCCAACTTTCCTGTTATTTAGAAGTGCTGGTAGGTCATAAATAAATATATGGCCCTTCCACCAAAGCTGAGTTTTTCTGACCCCTTTTGTTGGCTTTTCATCCCCTGTTCCATGTTCTTTCCACAGCTCTCAGAGGTAAATTCTCCATCACGCTGACTGTCACTGAGAAGCTTGCCCCCAGTGCCACACTGTTGCTCTACACAGTGCATCCTCATGGGGAGATAGTGGCTGACAGCACTTGGATACAGAGTGATGTATGCTTCGAAAACAAGGTAAAAGTCTTCGTTTTCTTATCAAGGGCCCTATCAATTGGCTCTTTAATATGAGAACAGTTAGGGAATGACTTCATCAAGAGCCTTGCACTCGGGATGGCCTTTAGGAATGGAAAAGGTACAAGTGTGCCTGGGAACATGAGGAACTGTCCCTGGAATTGACATGTATTCTCCCACTCAGGAAAAAAGTTCTGAGTGGAGAGGGGAGCAGGAGGTGGCTGGGATTACAGCGGTAGTGAATTTTTACAGGGCAGGGATTCAGAAGGGCCATCTAGTGGTAGGAGCTTTGTCCCACAGAGAACAGTGAGTGCTTGTGTGAAGGTGAGATTTAGGGCTATGAGCCAAGATGATTCTCCTGATTTCTATGTGATTGCATTGGATTTATTAATTTCCAGCTCCAGCTCGAGTTCTCTGAGAAGCAGGGTCTCCCCGGCACTAAAGTTGGTCTCCACCTTAAAGCTGCTGCCAACTCCTACTGTGCACTTCGAGCTGTAGACCAGAGCGTCCTTCTTCTTCAGCCTGCACAAGAGTTATCTGCCGAGAGAGTAAGCCACATCCCATGTCCTGTGTTCTTTTGACCTAGGGACATCCACGGTGACATTCTAATTCCCAACCTTTTATGTTTCTGCTGCTGTGTGTATTTTCACTTTTCCCTTGGAAACAGGCATCTCAGTGATTAAAAAAAGGTCTATGGCAGTTGTATATCTCAAAGACAGAAATTCATAGTGGAACATTTACTTTTGGAAAGCATGGCCATGTCAGACATATCTCAAGAGTATGTATAATGTGAATCCTTGAAGGCATAGTTGCATAGTTCGTCCCTGGGGAGTGATTATGTCAAAAATCCATTTTATGACTCAGAGAGGCCTTGGGCCTAGAACAAAAGCTGTAGATGTCAGCTAGTATCTTGTTGGACTCCTGCTTCCTGTTTGCATAACTCAGGGGCATAACTGTGAGATTTGCTGGAGTTTACCCCACAAAGCTATTGCAGCTCAGGAGGATGGTAGGGTACAGTCCTTCTTATGTAGATTACAGTCCTTTTTCAGCCAAATTGTTTATTCATTTCCATTTAGGCAACACTAGGTAAAGCCACCACAGTGTACGGGATTGTGTAGGGGCCATCATAAGCTTCACATATATGTGCTTTTGCACCTGCCTGGGACCTTCCTTGTGTTTATACAATTTGTTCTAACCTCCCAGGTGTACTATCAACTTCGTGTGAGTGATTTATATGGCTATCACTACAATGGACTCAACCTGGAAGATGACAAGCTAGAGGCGTGTACTCCAGTCAAAACCACCTTTTTTGATGGCTTGTACTATGAACCTGTGAATGTCAGTCGTGATGGTGATGTCTACAGGATTTTCAGGGTATGTACTTTGTGTGGTTCTTTAAGAGGGGGGTGTTCCAGAAGAATTCATGCACATTAGGATTCAATTTCTCAGGTGGTGCTATAGCTATTAAGAGAAGGCATCTGTTGTCTGAAACTGCCTAAAGTTTCCAAACTCCCATTTTCTGCCTTCCTATCTTTCCCTTTTCAGAAAGCCTGAAAATCTGTACTAGATATATTCACTGGGATCCTGCCTATGCTTCAGTACATATTTCGTAAGCAGGACTATAGCCTTGGCTCATGATTTGAGGCATTTCTAGTAAATATCTGAGTTTATGACATAGGCTACTTGGTTCCTGTTACATTTGCCTCCACTTTCCACTGGCTCTATAGGCTAAGATCTGACATAAGCCTCATCACTACTGATCTTCACAGAACACTAGGTGTCACTGCTCCCTAAGAAAGACGTAGGTGGGATGTGAGGAGGAAGGGGAGAGATGAGGTATGACAACCCAGATAGGATGCACTGCCGGCTAGTTACATGACCGATTTCTGCACATACAGAATATGGGCCTGAAGGTTTTCACCAACTCTGTGCTACGGAAGCCAGTTCTGTGCAATGAAGATAAATCAGATACAGAAGATTATCCTGCCTATTTTGACCATGCCGGTGGCTATGGTTCAGGTAAAAGAAGGTTCATACTACATCTCCAGTCCATCTTCCTGCTCTTCAAAACTGTTGCCTTCATAAGATAACAACCAGCATGTTGAGAGGTTTGGTTTTTGTTTTTTTTTTTAATTAGTCTGTGTCTCAGTTTGTTTCTAGTGGCCTGACAGTTCTTGTAGTAGAGTAAATTCTCTCTTACTTAGGAGCACCAAGGTACCTCCATGCTAAATGACTTCTTGGACGTAACAAGTGAGTCCATGGCAAAACTGGAAGGCGAACCTTGATTCCTAATATGAGACCTGTAGTTTAACTGTATGGAAAAAAAAGTAGTTTTCCAATGGACTGTATATTCAGTTTTAACTAATGAACAGGGTAAAAATGATTGAGTTCTCAGAGAAGTTTGTAAAGCATTCAAAATTTTGGTGACAATGTTGGCTACTGTTTTCTACTGAGCTAGTGGTAGAGGGTGAGGAACATGCATTTTTGACTGGATGGTAAGACCTTTCAGCATGAAATGAAGTGAAATGTCTTGTGAAATAGCTACATTTTATAGTATTTTCCCATGGGAAAAGGGAGTAGGTAAGAAATTGTTACTTCACATACCCTGTATCTGGATCACATACTCTATATCTCTTTTTTTATGGGAAAAAGAATGGGAAAATGCTCAAACAGGATACTTAGTGTTCCTTTATGGTGTTAAGCATGCCTGACAGCAGTTCATATTCTTCTGGCCTGACCTTTCTATTTTACTTTAACCATAGGCAATATTCTAGATGAGTCAAGGATTCTTTCTGGATTTAACACTGTTCGAAAATTCTTCCCTGAGACCTGGATTTGGGATCTGCTTCATACCAAGTAAGTTTTTATTTTCACTTCTTACAGTGTGGTTTTGAGTTTATACATGTTGCTGAAATGATTTCTGGGCAGAAGCCATGGAATATATATCTGCTTTGTAGATTTGGGTCTCATTTTCTCATCTTGATCAATGACTGTTGAGATCCCAACCATACACAGTGTTAAACCTACTTGAAGTGTGAATAACATATGTTCTGTGCTCTTTCCCACATCCTTCTTTTGTGGAGAAAGAATAAGGGCTAAAAGTAAAATAAAAGCATTTGTTTTGGAGAGAGCAGGAGCAAAACTTGTGTTTCATCCAATGTTTAATTCAGCAGCAAAAACTCAGGTTATCTTACTATCTTTCCAGGCTATCACAGCATCTGCAGTAAGAATCTTAACAATACATCCGAGGGCTGTTATAGAACATTAATCCAAATGTATTGGTTCTAATCTGTATGTTTGGGGATTATGGTATTTAACAAATTGTATTTCTAAATTTAAAAAGCTGAGTATTCTTCGGAGTGCTTTTCAACATATAGTTCACCAGCACCTCCATCTTCAGTTACAGCTTTAGAACTTTTTCAAATATAGAAAGGCATCTTGCAGAAAGTGAGATGAAAACACTTTTGTACTAACTCAAGTAGGGAGCCAATTCTATAATTTGGCTTTAAAATGCCAAAGATCACTTATTCTGTTTTTCTCATTTCCCTCAGTTCCAGAGGAGAGGTCGATGTCTTTTACACCATTCCTGACACCATCACAGAATGGAAAGCCAGCGCATTCTGCATGCATGATGATGCTGGCTTTGGCATCTCTTCACCTGTTTCATTGACAGCATTCCAACCATTCTTTGTGGATCTCACCTTGCCATACTCTGTTATTAGAGGGGAAAAATTTAATTTAATAGCCAATGTCTTCAATTACCTCAACAAATGCATCCAGGTATATCAAATCCCATTTTACTGTATGTTTTATCTATTTCTCAGACAAGCTGGCATTCTCCTGCATAATGCACCAGAAATGCAGAAACAAGTGTCTAACTTACACTTTAGCCTGATACATTACTCTCTCTCTCTCTCTCTCTCCCTGGGTATATGCCTGTACCACAACCCTAGAAAATGCAGCTGATGATAACTGTGGCTGGTTGACAGAAGATACGAACTTGATCCTTATCCCTATATAATTTACTATTTTTTGTTGCTCCTGAAGGAGGAACTGGAACATGGAGTTTGGGTACTGTGCTCTGCAAAATACAATATATGCTAAATATGTTGTATGTAGCAGTAACTCATAAGATGACTAATTCTCACAGAAATCTTGGTGTACTTCTGGGAAAGTTACTGACAGTGGGCAGAAAAGAGACAGCTTTCCCACTTCCTCCGAGAAGTGCCCTGTCCTTCTGTCCTGGTACCATCCCACAGATTCAAATGTCAGATACTTTCTCTAGGAGGTCTCCCTTGCTCTGCAGCCTAGCTTTAGGGGCAGCCAATTTCATTTATCTTTCTCCTTCTTTCTTTGTCTCAGATTAGCACCATACTGGAGAAGTCAAGTGACTACAAGGCAGAAATCCTTTCACCAGAGGGCAGCACAGCAAAGGTGTGTGCCAATGAAAGAAAAACCTATATTTGGGCAGTTAGCCCCCAAAAACTTGGTAAGTTTGTCTTTTCATCACATTGATATATCCCTGTTTGATCTTTCTTCCTCTCTTATTCCCACCTTTTAACGCAGTATCAATTACCCACAGGTTGACATTTCTGGACAGCTCCATTTATTGCTCCATGAATTTAGTATTGGTTCTCTGCTAAAGCTCCCTTAGACACACTGAATGAGCAGTGAAGTTTTATCTCTTCTGATTTTTGGTACTTAATTTTCTGTCCATTTTAAGACTAACTCTTCACTTCCCACATTATGTATGAAGTACTGGCAGAATTTCACGTGCCCATGATCTTTCAGCTGACATTTTTGCACCTAAGCAGCTGTATTCAGTAAGAATAAAATCTACTTATAATTTTGGACTGGATTCCCAACAGGCAAAGAGGACATTGCTGTTCCCCAATTTATAGCTGTGTCAATTCACACTGCCTTCAAGTCAATAGTGCCTGTTAAAAAAGCAGTTAGAACACCATGCACATGTAAGTGCCCCAGATGTTGAAGTACAAAAAGCTTTTAAGGAGCAAAGATCCTTCTCAAAATGAACCATAGATGGACCTTTTCTTTAAAAGGTAGGTTCTGAAATCCTAAAGTCAGTGTGAGTGATTTCCTTCAAACTCACAGAGAAAGATGCAAAAATATGGTGGGATGAAAACTGGATATGCAGTGAAATAATGTTGCAGAGCTGAAACAAAGCTGTTGTTTCTCGCTGATAACTCTGATAATGCATTTTTTCTAAGTAAAAAGCTTCTTTGGATTTTCAGTTTGCAATGATTGAAAAGGCAAAGTGAGCAGCGCCTCCACAGCTGCTCACTACAGGGTTGCTTCTTAGTGCTGCAGCAGCACAGAGACTACTCCTCACTGTTGTCCCTCAGTTAACAAATTCCATCAGAAGGAAAGATGCAGGAGAGCTATAACTATTGAAACACTGCCCTAGGTCAAAGAAAACGCAGCATAAGGCTAAGAGAGGTGGAAACTGATAGTACTGTAATTTTTTGGACAGGATCACCCCTATTTTATTTCTCATACTAGGGCCCCAATCTGTGGCTCCTTGCCAGTATAGGACAGATGTGGAACCCCCGTGAAATTTGTTTTTACTGAGCTGCCTTCCGAGATAATACATTTCTCAACAGTTCGTCAACCTAGAAGAGTCAGTAAAAAAACAGGGATAGCTAAGGCATTGAAGATAATGACTCTTTTCTTGGCTTGGTGGGTGGCTTTTCAGGTGAGGTGAAATTCACCATTACTGCTGAGGCCAAACTGAATACTGGAGGTACTGGAAATAGCACATCCCCAGAAGAGGAGGCAATTCGCAGGGACACCCTGATTCAAACTCTGCTTGTTGAGGTACAGTAGGAAATCTGCACGTGCTTTTTGCTCTGTGGGAACTGCAATTCCTATAGCTGTGAATTAGAAGCAGCTAGTGTGAGGGGGCAAGTCAGCTGACACAGGTGGAGCTGTGTAAGCTGCTTCACATGAAAATAATAGTGTAAATCACAACAATCAGTAGCATCCACTCTCTTCCTGCCACTGTCTCCTTCCTGGGATAATATGTCAGAGTGTACATGCTCTGGCACCCCACAGATGTCAGTGGAGATGTAGGCAGAAGGGAGGAGATTCCATACCTTACCTAAAAATGCCTTTAGCCTGTTACTCTCATACTGTAGAGGGGGGTGGAGGGCAGATATAAATCGGCAAAGGTTTATCTTGAGCATCATAAAGCAGAACCCACATAGGATTAGTTGGACAGAGTCCCTCTTATAAGCTGGTAATGTCTATTTTATAACTGCTTTCTAAGAAAGAAGTTGTTCTTGACAGGATGTTGTGTAAAAGAGAGAGGGAGCCACAGATCAAAAGATACTCTAGTGAAGATAGAGTAGGACTGGGTTCAAGGAATGCACTGTCTAAATAGCCACATGGACAAACTGCTTTACACTGTTAAATTGCCATGGCTTCTTAATGATGTTCTACATTTTTCTTCTTTTCCTGACAAATTCCCTGCAATCCAAACAGCCTGAAGGCATTGAAAAGGAGTTGACTCAGAGCTCCCTCGTCTGTACGAAAGGTAAGGTGAGGCCATTCATTCATTCCAGGCAGTCAGTGGAACTGCTTCACTGTCTTGCAGGCTTTGTCCTACAAAACCAGAGGCCATTCCAAACGAGGAAAGAGGGTTTCAGGGTCAAGGTGCTGGGCTGTAATTCAGGCTTCTCAGAGATACCATGCAATGAGTATCTTTGAAAGATACTCATTGAGCAAGTCTCTGCAGCATTTTCTTTACCCACGTTGCAGATTTTAACAGTCACCGTAGTGATGCTGACAAAGTAAAGACTTCTAGAAAAAAAACGTTTTTAACAATTATTCTTGTTACATTTTCTTATCAGGCATAACAATCTCTGAACCAGTGTCTCTCAGCCTTCCAAGAAACCTAGTGCAGGGATCAGCCAGAGCTTATTTTTCCGTCATTGGTAAGTTTAGTACTTAGACTAAAAGCCAAAAGTAAATGGCATTTCCCTAGTGCTGCACCAAGTGCCATCATGTATACATGTGCAAAACTAATGGCAAGCTGAAAAAATACTTGATTTTAGAGGAAATGTTTCCTACTTTGCAATCCAGTCATATCAAAAAAGGACAAAATACTCAAATTATTCAACTTAATATTGTATTTCAGATTATATTAGCATATCCTATTCTCTATAGTAAAACAGTTAATTCAGCTGAAAAAGTAGAAAAGGTAGACTTCTTTGAAAAAATTATTTTGATTTCTTGGAAAGAGTACATCAGAACTTTGCTGACTGCCTCATTTCAAATTTATGCTTTTGCATAAAGAAAAACATGTTAATTGGTAAGTTCCCACAGAACAAGACTTTCAGGTCCCAATCAACTCTATTAATCACAAGGTCATTATTAAGACTGACAGTTCTCTTTGGGGACAGTTTTATGAGGTTCTGAACTCAGATGACTTTCCAAATACAGGGGTTTTTTTGCTTGGGTCAGTGTAAGGTGTGCTGATACTGTGCAGTACAGCCTCTGTAGCCCATGAGCATTGTACCCCACACGTTGTTCTCACATATACACACAAAATGGGAAGCAGGTTATAAGGGGCAGGGAAAAATCTAACCCTTCCAAGGTCTCCTAGGTGTCTCTCAGGACCCATGCCAGCCAGTATTGATGTATAACGCTGTGTAAGAAAAACATGTCTGAACTGAAATGACTTCTTATATCTTTCATTCTTCAGGAGACATTTTGGGTACAGCCTTGAGGAACATGGAGAACCTCCTCCATATGCCTTATGGTTGTGGAGAACAGAACATGGCTTTGTTCACACCCAACATCTATGCCTTGGATTATCTGAATAAGACTGGGCAGCTGACTGAAGAGATCAGAGTCAAGGGTACTGGATATTTATCTACAGGTGAGAAGGTTTCAGATTCTTCCATTTAAAGTTGTGATTGTGTGCATGAAACCCTTAAGGTCTACATGGTGAACACTTACCTCTGAATTCTAGCACCGCATTTATTGCATTGGAGCATGGGATGACAGCACCCCAAAGAAGCATGTCATACTTCCCAGAGCAAAAGCACCTAGAATTTATAGTAGCTGACATTATTCACCAGATATACATTACTTAATAGTAAATTAAAAAGTCTTACTGCTTCAGCTGAGTGATAAGCAGAACTAGCTCTTTTCTGTAATTAGAAATATGTCTTCTTTATTGTGCTTTTAGGATACCAAAAACAGCTATCATACAAACACCAGGATGGATCCTACAGCTCTTTTGGGAAACGAGATAGGGAAGGGAGTGTATGGTAAGTGATGATGCTTTCTATTTCCCCAGTGCAGGATCCTTAGGCTCTGAAAATGACCAATATTAAGGGGTTATTATTTTTAATAGACCAAATGGACAAAGCTCCATTAAATTCTATTCCCTAGTAAAGGAGAGATTAAACCAGAGAGAGTCCAACAAAAGGAGAAAACGATTTGGGCTAGAGTACATAATATTCAAGGGGAGGTCGAAGGAACTGGGTTTGTTCAGCCTGTAAAAGAGGAAAGTAATGGGAAAAACTGGGTAAAACTTCCTGCTATCTAGATGGGGACTGTAGAAAAGACTGACAGACTCTTTTCAGGGGTGCACAGAGTAAGAACAAGAGTTTGTCCTTACTCAAGTTGCAATAGGGAAAACTCCAACTGAGTAGAAGGGAAAAAAACAGCTATCCCTAGAAGGGAAAGCACTGAGTCAAATGCCCAGGAAGGATGTGGATATCTATCCCTGGAGATTTTCTGAACACAATTGAACAAAGAACTAGGCTGTCCCTAGGTCAAGCAAGTGGTTGGACTCGAGACCTCTAGAGTTACCTTCACACCTAGTTTAATTCATAATTCTGTTATTTATAATTAGAAATTACTGTCATGAATCATCAGTCTGTGTCTATACCTTGTTCTGAAAGATGGTTTCAAGCACAGTAATAGTGAAACCTCAGGTCAATTTTTAACTATCTTATTTATTTAAACTTACAAAACACTTGCTTCTTTTACCTCAGGCTTTACAGAGTTCATTTAATGTCATTTTTTTGTGCACATCCAATTGCTGGTAAACCTTCTTGGTCTTGCTCACACCTTATCTGCTTTCTATTTCTGATTCACCTACAGGCTCACTGCCTTTGTGTACAAGTCATTTGAACAAGCCAAACGCTACATTTACATTGACGACAAAGTTCAGTCTCGAGCTTTGATCTGGCTGGCAAGCAAGCAGAAGTCAGATGGCTGCTTTGAAAATGCTGGGTCACATTTTAACAATGCTCTGAAGGTAACTGAGACTAGTATAGTCCCACACTTCCAGTCCTGCCATTGGGATTGACCTGGATCATGTCTTCCAGATACAAGCTTATGACCATACCGCCTGGTACTATTCTCTTGTGTCTATCACATACAAGCAGGGAATGATTCTTGTATCTGCTATTGACAATGTGATAGAAACAAGTAGAGCTGTCTGAGTTAGAAGTCTCAGGTTTTATTTTTACTATTGTATTATGTGTTCAGCCACAGGCTATAATGTGCTTTATTGCATGCGTGCAAAAGCCAGGAAAACACATGAAATAATTTTTGGCTTTATCCTGAGTGAACTTGATGTTTCTTGTTCCTGTGCACACAAGGATACAGAAATTCTTCTGATCTCAAATCTAACTGGTATCTGAATTAATTATTATGAATTAATAACTATGAATTAAATAATACTCTATTTCTTTCTGTGCTGACCATTTCTTTGCTTGTTTTTCCTTCAGGGTGGAGAAGAGGGTGAATACTCACTCACAGCCTACGTTGTAGCAGCACTGCTGGAGGCTGGACACTCTGCTGCGGTAGGTATTTGATGATGTTATGCTCTGTTAGTCCAGTCAACCAGTAGTCAAACAGCGTGCAAGTCATAGTTCTCACATCTGTATTCTTGAGCAATACAAATTTTTCTTGGTAAATACTGATTGTTGGACATTAGGGTCATCTGAAGAAATTTATTTCCAGAACCCTGCAGTTGCCATAAGTATTTGATGAGTGCTACAAATCAGTTCCTATGGGTCAATTTGAAAAATCCCTGAGGATTCCAGTTGGTAGTCCATGTAGATGCAAAATCCAGGCTGAATTTGCTTACTCCATCCATAGTCCAGGTCAGGAAAAGAACCAGTGTTCTGCTAGTCTGGCCATGCTGCCTCTAAACAAGCAAAGAAGGCAGTACCATTAGAACAGAATTTTTTTAATAGGCTAAACAATGTAGGCCCTTAAATATAACACGGATCATGTATATTCTTAGCATGAAGGGTCAGTTATGGCAGCTTAAGCAGTGGTGGAAGTATTTAAAGAGAAGCAGAGGCACAAATCCAAGTACCTGACAACCCTATTATGTTTTGCATTATCAGCATCCTGTTGTCCAGAATGGCATGAACTGTTTAGAGACTGCATTTAGCAATGGAGTCCACAACCTGTATAACCAGGCCCTCTTTGCCTATGCTTATGGCTTAGCTGGTAGAGAGAAAAGATACCAATTCCTCCTTGAGAAACTGGACAAGGCAGCTACTAGAGATGGTAAGTACAGTATGGCCATGATACAGGCAAAACTGCTGATGGAATGGCCTGTGGTATGATGTAAGCTGTCTGAATACAGTTTTCTCATTCATGCTGATCCCCTCCCATTTCATGCCTGCTCTGCTGCTGAATTCATCTCTATGAACTTCTCTCTCTCTTTTTGTTTCACAAAAGATGGAGTTCTGGCCTGATTTTCTCAGAATTATGAAATATGGGAAAAGACCTCTGGAAGTCTCAGACCAAGGTGGTAGAAGACTGCCTGGTGTCTCCATTAGCCTCTTCTTCTACACACTGAACAAACCCAGTTCCCTTGACCGTGTCATGTGCTCCAGTCTACTACTGCTTTAGCATCTGCTGCACTGCCTTTGCTTAAACCACTCTTTGACTTATGCAGCCTCCTTTTATTAATTTCTTTTACATCCATTTCTGTTTTCAGTCCTGGGACTAAAACTTTTCCTGTTCAGGACACTGATAGCTGAAAAAACTTTAGGGTAAAGGCAGAGAGGGAATTGTGTGCCTATCTTCCAAGTGATACTGTAGTGAATTAACCATCAAGAGGTATTTCCATGCTTGGTACATCCCACTTTTCTGTTTTCAGGTGCTTCTGTTTACTGGCAGAGAGAAAAGAAGCCACCAGCAGAACGTTCACCTGTCTTCTATTCTCGTGCCCCTTCTGCTGAGATTGAAATGACCAGCTATGTGCTCCTGGCTTTGCTCAATAAAGCAAAACTCACTCCAGAAGATTTATCTTACACTTCTCACATTGTGCACTGGCTTGTCAAACAACAGAACCCATATGGTGGTTTCTCTTCCAGCCAGGTAACAACTGGGTTTGGTAACCACAGGACTTGTATCGTGTCTCCTTAGCTCTTTACAAAGTCCCCCTCCATGTATGAGCGCTGACAATGCAACAGGGAAATAGGAGCTGTGCTAATCTCACACACCTTCTTACAGCTGGGTATCTAATTAGGAATCATGTTGTTCTTTTCAGGACACTGTTGTTGCTCTCCAAGCTTTAGCCCAGTATGGATACCTCACCTTCTCCAAAAACAGTCTTAACACAGTCAAAGTCAACTTCATGGAATCCCCCAGTAAGACTTTCCAGGTGAATGACAAGAACCGCTTCTTACTGCAGCAGGCTTCCTTACCCGCTATTCCAGGGAATTACAGTGTGGAAGTGAACGGCACTAGCTGTGTGTATCTGCAGGTAAGCAAGGACGAAACTCAGCACTACCCCTCTAAAAACTAAGCAGGCAGTCCCCTGTACCTCCATACCTCATGCCAAAACCGCAAAAGCCTGTAAGCCTGTAACCATCTTGCATTTCCCATCTCTTTTAGACCACACTGAGATACAACATCCATTTACCAAAAAAAGTTGCAGGATTTTCTCTCTCCATATGGATGGCCAATGTATCTTGCACAAGCAACTTCCCACCAAAGTTTGACCTTGTCATCTCCACCAGGTAACTTCCTCTTATTGACTGACCCCTTTGCATTCATAGTTTGCTAAGGCATCAAAGGAAGGACTTGAGTACAGGTAGTTAACTGCTACTGCTGCAGGAAGACAAAAAGGATCATTGGGATCTGAAAATGTAGTTCATTGGCCTCCTTTCCATTTGCAGACCAAATTAATGGAACTTTTCTCACTTTAGTTACACAGGAAACCGCGAAGTCTCCAACATGGCTATTATTAATGTGAAGATGCTCTCAGGTTTTGTTCCTGTAAAGTCTTCCCTGGAAAAGGTAAAGAATGGGAGAAAAGTGAATGGCAAACCCTGAAAACTTAGGAAGTAGATAAAATACTCTCTGGTTAGCAAACTGGAGCCCCATGGGAATCCTGCCAAATCTCTGGATACAGCTGTCTGTCACATGCTCTGTGTATCAGATGTATGACTGTTCATCTATTGAAGACAAATCTGTTAGGAGCGGCAATTCCAGTACCTCAATAGATGTGAGACTGCTGCAGCTTCATATGCCCAAGTACAGCTGATAGCAAGGCTGTATATTCTCAATAGGCAGACATGCACATCACACACATATCTATATATCTACACATCTACATATCTACAAATCTGGCCACACAGATCATCAGAGACAGGAAAGACAGCATTTACACAAACACAGCACAAATGACCTTATTCTGTTTCCTTTTCTGGGTAACCAGTCTGAAAGCTCATTTGTGGGAAAGATATATATACATATATATATAAATGTATACACATGTACACATGTACATGCAAATATGCAATGTGGTTACCTTTGGTAGCTGATCTTAGACGCCCAATCTGCCCACTAGCTGCCCCTAGATACTTGTTCTACCCAGTTGCTGGCATCTGGACATATGCACCCTCAAGGCTGCAGCAGCACTCTAGTGGCAGGAACTAGAGTGCTCCCCACCACTCATATATATGGATGGTGGGTATCTCCAGTAAATGGCTAACATATCCATAATGTATCTCCAGTAATCAGCAAACATGTAGTCTCTGCAGCATCTGGGCTTGGCCTCCCAGTTGCCTCATGCAGACACATGCGCACACCCCAATAAACACAAAGGAGTCCCTGCTAGCTGGTCAAGCCCAGTAGCCTGACCAGTTTCTGTTCCCAAGGCCTGGTCCCTCCTGTAGTAGATCTGAATCAGATCCTCTGGTATCTTCAATATTTGGCCAAGACTTCAAGTAGTCAAAAAGAGGAATGCAGCTCATTGTAGAGTCTTCTCATAGCTTGGTACACTTATAATCATTCAGCCCTCAGGCCTGAATTTCTTTTTTTTTTGGCTAGAACTGTATAAGATTCGTAACTTTACTTTGGAAGATTTTTCCATTAGGTTTTTACACTGGCATCCTCTTCCTCTTCATAGGTACTTGGGGAAAAAATAACTGGTTTTAAAGTTTGGAATATTATCGGGTTGTGTATCTTTATAGAAAAATAATTTTTTCAATATGCTTTTCTAATATTTTTTAAACATTTGAATTATTTTTAAATATACAATGGACTAGCAAGTGAGTCAGCTTGAGCTACAGAAATGTCGTGTAACTGTAAATTCTCACTGAAATGACAGCATTCAAGTTAATGCGGAAGTCCCATGCACCAAAGCTGACTGGAAAAACTGTTTATCATAGTGGTTGGTTTGCACTCGGCCTGTGGTGGAAATGCTCAACTTGCTTTTCTCATTTTGGCCAAGAGATGGCAGAGTGGCACAGGAGGAGGACGGCAGCCACTTTAAAAGTGTTTTGCTATGGGATAGTTATTTCTAAGTGTCCTTGGCAAGTCTCCTATGTTAACATCGCTATTATTTGCCTTATTTAAAGCTTCAGTACCAGAATTCTGTTGTGGATCGTGTAGACATTAAGAACAACCACATTTTTTTCTACCTTCAGAAGGTAAGTTTGGGAGTCTTCTTTTTGGTTTCCTTGAATTGGAAGTTTAAAACGGGCTCCCAGATTACAACAAGTATATCTCATTAACAGGAGATTAGCAATACATGTCTTAAAAATGTAAAGGGGTTTTGTTCAATCCAGCATCAAATCTATATATACAAAGTACTTTTAGTCTGCAGTAAAGCAATAAGCATTTATTGTTTTTTGTGAAGAATGTTTCATGATTAAATAGCATTTCTCAAACACAGCTAAGTTGTAGTTCATATTGCAAAAGTTTCCAGTCCACATAATATTGCTCAGCCTCTAAGTGATGCTTCTCATCAATTAATGTGAGAGAGTTTTACAGGGATTCAGTATCGTCCCTTCCCTTTTAAAGAGATTTATGTATGGAAAGAATAGTTCTTCCACATCAATTCCCATAGATAAAGGGAATGCGAGAACAGAAAGATGAAAATCAAAGCACAAGGGATCTTAAAATACCAAGAAGAGAAGGAGAGAGGAAGCAAAATGAAATAGCAACAGTATCTACCTCTCAAATAGTAATTCTTATGATCTCCAAGAATCTAGTATGGAAGATTGGAGTCAGTGTCCTGAATTTAAGAGAACCTGAGATCTTGAGGTGTGAAAAGTTTACTCAGCAGGGCATCAGTGATGCAGAAAGTTCTCCAGCGTCCTTGTCCATGGCTCTATTCCTATAAAGTGGTCAGCAAGATAAAAACAAGGACAAAGGGTGAAGAGAGCAGGGAAACACAAGAGGAAGTTTGAGAAGCTGAGGAAGCTGAGGCTAGAGGAAAGTCTGGGATATATAGCTGCAAGAATGTGGACTGAGGAACAGAATCACAGGGGAGGATGAAGATCTTGAGCTCAAAATGATTTAAGAAAGAAAATGAAGGAGAAGATTCATAAGGATACTGAAGGTGATTTTAGCTGGGAAAAGGCAAGGAAAGAAATTAATGGCAACTTTCAACATCAAGATGAATGCTGATGTGCTGAAAACTGCAGTAACCAAGGAATGGCTGGGATAATTGGCAATGGAAATATAAAGAGAAAAAAGAAAAGAGCACACCATTTTAGCAATGAAACTTATTTAGCAACAGCTTTTAAACAATTAATCTGATTTGATATCAAGTTTACAATCTGGAGAGAACTGAAAATGGTACTTTTGTCACACAGTCTTACCCAGAAATGCCTTCTTCAACCTTAGCCTCTAGGTAGATACAAGAAGGAAAAGTCTGATGCATTTTCTTGTATTGCCATTTCCAGGTTTCCCAGAAGGAAATAAGCTTCTCCTTCAGTGTGGAGCAAAGCCTGCCTGTCTCGGATATCAAACCAGTGCCAGTACATATGTATGATTACTACGAAACAGGTAGGTGACCTTAATAGGCCTGAGCAAAACCAGTGAAATCAAAGTATTGATTGCACTATTTACAGGTGTGGACAGTGGGTTTTCCCTTGCTCTCTCTGTGCAAGCCTCTCTTCCCTTCACTGCATTTGATACCCTTGTGTTTCAGGAGAGACAAGTAGAGAGCAAGTTAGCAATTCTGCTGGTTTTGATTACTAAATTGCAAAGGCTTTGCAGAGCATTGGCAGTTTCTGCTCCCATCTTTTCTTTTTCGGGTGCATTTCAACATCAAGCAGATTAGAAAGTGGTATGTCAGGAGCTGTTTTCCTACAAACTACATGCATAAAGAAATGTGATTCCACTTTCTTTCCATAACCTGAACACTATGGTTAAAATCAATAACTCAAATGCAGCAGTGGCCCTGTCTTTCCTGATGTGGGTTATTTAATTTTTTTGATTTATGTTGCAATAGAAGGCTGATGTCAAGGAACTTTTCCTTCGTGCAATTTAAATACTTAGGTAGGAATGACAGTTCCACTGAACTCAAAAGGAGTTTAAGCACCTAACTAGGAAGTTAAGTGTCTGACCCCCTTTCTCAATCTTTCCTCACGGGATTACAGTTACATCAGATGTTGCTGAGTTATCAGACATTACCCAGGACATGTTTCCCTGTGCTTTTCTGGAGCTTGGCACAATGTTTGGGAACTGCATCCTAACAGATTAGCAGCAGTGTCCAGAGAGCTGGCCCTGGAGTGCATGTTCTGCCACCTGATCCACATCTTTCATGGTCTCAGCAATGAGGTGTCCTGTCAAGCACAGCCAGAGGAATGCATTGGGTTCTGACTGTGCACCCCTGTAACTGAGTGCCTTGACAACTGGAAGACTACCACAACATCTATCAAATGTCTTCTGGTTCATAATGCATTAATCACAACTGCACACGAACTAGAGACAGAATGATTTCTCACTCATAAAAATGTCACCTTCCTTTCTTCTTTCCAGATGAATACGCCCTTGCAGAATACAAATCACCCTGTTCCCCACCTTCCAGCTGAAATTAGATATGCACCAGAAGAGATAATGGTTCAGAAGGTATCAGGCAAGCATTTGTAGAGGAAGGAGAAGATAAGAGATTTGGTTATTTCTGGGAAGGCAATGAAAATCATATAGAAGAATGAGGAATAAGTGAATCCCAAACTGCAGTAGATCGGAATGACCCATTCTAGCCCATACTTCAAAAGAGCTTGGGTCAATATGGATCACAAACTCCAGATAAAGTACTTTTTCTAACAAGGGAGGTACTGTGCAATTGTTAACCCTGACCATCCATCCTTTTGAAAACCCATGACATATATTCTGGTGAGAGCTTTGTGTAAAAGTAAACTCCTGAAACATGTACTCATAGCCACAGATTCCTCTAAAGAAATCCAAGATTAGAAGAATAATCTGCTGCTAGTGAATGTTCTCGATATTTTGCTTGTTTTGGTCTTTCCGTTTATCCTGAAGGAAGATTCTGCAGAAATAACTTTGATCCTTGCCTTTTCCAGTAATTGAACTGAGTGGTTTACAGAGGTCAGAATTCTAGTCACAGGGAGGGAGACAACTTTTATGCAGGTTTTGCCTCTATTTAGAATGCTTTTTTTCAGATTAGTAGCTCATATTTTACTGCTCTTTGTAATAAAACCTTCTGATTGTCCATGCTATTTGTCCCGGTCTCCATTCCTTTTATCTAGAACTGGTTGCTGTAAGGTATTTCATAAGATAAACATTTTGTACCTTGAACATGTCACTCATGTCAGGATGTTATCATTGACTGACGTCTTGTGGCACAGACAGAACTGGGTTCCTGGCCTATGTGATGGAGGCTTTCTACCCAGAAACTCCAGAAAAAGTGCAGTAGTTCAGCGTAATAGTGGGAGAAACTTCAGAGCTGTGACACAGAAACTCTTCGAAAAGGGATTAGGGGGGAATGGTGGACCCAATGGAGCCCGTGGAGGAATTAAAATTGGAAGATTTGGACAGAATCAAAGTTGAAGGGAGCCATGAGAGGCTCATGATGGGGTGGCAAAGTACAAGAAAATTCTTATCGTGCTTTCTGCATTTAGTGAACAGGTACAGCAGACAGCCATACACACACGTTCATTATCTTTGTCCTGAGCAGATCACACTACTGTAAGGACCACAGAAACCAATCACATGTCCGTAACAATCTGAGCAGACATCTGCCAATTTAATCATATCACTGGGCTGCTCTCTCTCCAGTCAGGATGTTAGGCATATTCCTAGTTTTGGAAGAGACTAGCTTATTTATCATAAAAATGGGCCTTTCTAAGCAGATTTTGATACAAAGCAATGAGCCTACCATGAGGCAGACCACACAATATGAAGTGGTAGAAAAGGAAGATCCTTTTATACACCCTGAGACCACTGTTCAGTAGAGTGGTCAAGCTTCCCCAGGGATGGCTAAAGTGAAACTAACCCTGCTGCGCTGAGACATGCAGGAACATTTGTGTTAAAGGGCAGTCATGAAAGAGACCCACAGGCCCAAAGTAATCCCAGAAATGTACAAAAGATATTTGGAAGCTGTAGAAGCACATAACGGATGGCTTAGAAGGGACCTGTGCAGGACATCAAATGAAACCTCCTATTCTAAGAACCACTCAGTAGAAACCAGAAACTGAAAGCAGGAAACAGTTGCAAAGGAGGAATACCCATTTTCCTCCCAGGACCTCAGTGCAAGCCTGTGGGATGCAAGCTCTTTAAGATGAGCTACAACTGTGAGCAGTGTATCAAGATGCATGACTCAGGCAACAGAAAACACCCAAACCTGTCCATCAGGTCTGCACTGTAATTGCTTGTTTAGTTCTGAAGAATTTACTAAATATTAGTTCTCCTTGCAGCCAAAACCAGACACGCATAAACCCTTCTTTACACTGTAAAAGGTGCTCATCCAGGAGTTTCCCTAAGGAAAGGCCCATTGAATGGGACACAAATTAAAGAAATTTTGCATTAAAGATGTAAAAATGTAACTATCATCCCCAAAGCAGCATCTCTTATTGTTTATGTCTTTGACCAACTTTCACATGCTTTTTAAAAAGAACTGTAAAGTGATTTAGCACCAGATATTTCCCCTTAGGTAAGATCACAGAACCTAAAGCCTGGAGGTTTTCAAAGGCTTACTGACATCACCTTTCTTGCTGCATCCAGGACAGTAATCTACGGCTTGTCCCTGACCAATAAAAGCACAATGCTAGGGACTGTGCTGGGCTTCCAGCCCCACAGTGTGAAGCAACATTTTTCTGCAGGGGGTTTTGTCTTCTGAGTCACATATCAACATACACGTATATAAGACATACCTACAGACAAGGAGATTATTCATCAATTGGTTACTCCCAGTACAGGTATTTCTTGGCTAGCTGCTCAGAGTTTTCTGCAAGTTCAGACGTGCAGTAGTTTTCCTGTGCTCCCATATGAGTTGGGTTATGACAGCCGTCTTCAGTTTAGTCAAATACAATGCTCTTTATTACAAACCCTACCGTCTCTATAAGTAAAGGGGCTGTGGGGATGTAAAATCAGGCTGATATTGTCTTGGATAGTCCTTGTGAACCAACCTCTTCTCAGGTTACTACCTCAGATACTACCTAAAATGAAAAATAGTCTGAACTGTGGTATTTCTAGTCAGATGAAAGTCTTTCCTTTTCTTCTCCTTGGAAATATATTCCTATTTCCTCATATGTCCTCTGAAGTTGACCAGAAAGGGCTTTGGTCATGTCTTTGTTGTCTCTGCTTGGTCATGCATTAACAGATGCAGATAAATTCAAATCCTTCTGCCCAAATGTGGGTGGGGGAGACATGAACAAACTGAAATTTGGAAGTTAACTGGCCTGTTTAGGCATGTCCATAGTCTGCTTCATCATCAACTACTCTGACTTTTATGTCAAGTCACCCACAGGCTTGGGTCTTCTCTCCAGAAAAACAGAGGACTTCACAAATAATTCCCATCATAGACAAACACCATTACCCCCGGATAGGTTGAGGCACAAGACGTGTAACAACTCCCAGAACTCTCTTTCTGTGTGATTTTCATGTACATTTGGAAAAGTCTTGAGATAGGATAAGAGTTTCCGCACATCAGCTAGCAGGAGAGTATACAGCTTGAGGGTGACATTGGGGTCCAGGCAAAAAAAGCAGACTTCAGGAATTTAGCAACATCAGGACTTTCAGGAAATTTTGGGAAGCAGCTGGGTAGTTGTACTAAACAGCCGAATAATAGGACATAGGATACTATGTCTCTTTACAAATTTTTGTCAGTTCAGAACCTGGCTGATGTGAACCAAGTGCCTTAACACCCTCAAGAACCTGACCTCATGCTCTGACACATCTCGTCTTTCTAAGTACACCACCTGGCATTTGAAAGCATTGGGCACATAGCAGCTTTTCATGTGGTAGCACTGTGCATGCAGGCAAGCCTGAAAGGACACTTTGATGTGCAAAACAGCATTTGTGATTGCATGTCATGCCATCAATATTTTTGTGTACTGTCCTTAGAATGGACACAAGTATGGGAACAGAACTCCCTGATTTCTTTGGGTTGGATTTAAGCTTTACTTCCCTGCCCATGGCAGAGGGGTTGGAACTAGATGATCTTAAGGTCCTTTCCAACCCTAACCTGTGATTCTATGATTCTATGAAGTACAATAGTAGTTTCTTCTATGACAATTTGGTGGTGATTGATGTGAATTTCTATCTTTTGAAAGAAGAATTACATTTTGAGAAAAAGATATCATGAAGTGAGCGGCCTTCACATCCTCCAGTTCTGCTCAAAACCCAGAGGTCCTATCCCCAGCATTTCTGTCCCATCAGAAGCACCCCCGAAGCATAATAATTGACCCAAACTCACACTAAAAGCAATGCTTTTGTTTATGTGAGACCTTGGGGTGATTTTTTCTGTAGACAGATACATGATGAGGAATTAGCTATGAATCTGAAGGTATTAAGGTGCCAAGCTGTTTTTCAGTGATCCCAAACTCCCCCTTGCTTTCCCATTCCTGTCTCTGGAAAAGACTGTGTGAGCTTCAAGAGGGATCAGTCAGACTAGTTCAATCCACCTTTTTCAGCTGTGTACACTCAGCCTGCTACTAAACAAAAGCCTTTGTTTAATGCCATTTCAGTGAATGGCCAACTGCAAGACTGGTCAGATGGAAACTGATATGAAATGCAGATTCTTTCAAAAGCACAGCATTTAAATTTTGCTATAAATGTCAAAAACACTAGGCTGAGAGGGAGTGGCTGGGACAATGTCAGCAGTATCTAGCAAAATCTGTATTTTATAGTCTACTTTTACCTCTGTAACTCTTTTACATCCAGCCCAACTTGTCACCCAAATTTTTTCTCATAGAGTTTGATCATCTGAATTTGCTGATGCAGGAACTCAGGAGTTTGCTTAACCTCAACGCAAGTCTGACAGGTTGAACTATGTCCCACACTCTCAGTTCTTTGAGATTTTAATTTCATTTGTTTACCAGAAGTGAAAATAGAGCTTTGAGGCTATTTGGCCTGGGTTCATTATGGTTTATCTGTATATATTTCTCTAGCTCATGAAGCAAATTTGAGAAATTTAGCTACTTCCATGTTATGCTGTTTCACATTCTTCCTCCTTACAGGTCACTACATAAGAAATTTTAATTAGCTTATTTATGAGCTCCTTAAGAATGTCTTGATTTTTAAATTATGTAAAAAATTAGCTGTTGCGCAGCAGGTTACAGCAGAAACCTATCACATGCAGTAACAAGCATGAATCTTGCTGTTGTTCACTCAGTTGTACGCTACAACTTTCTTATGTGTTTCATTTCTTGTCCGTATGGTTGAGCCTCACTGCTCTTAGCATTACTTTACCAAAGGGCAACTCCTTCCTGTGGGAAGAACTGGTGAAAATTTGCTTGATGTCATGAAGTAAAGAATAGACAAAAGTGGCTGAGCAAATATAGAAGAAATCTTTAGAAAAGCCACATAAGGCTGAAAGATCACTTTGGGAGTGTGGATGGGTTCTTGCTCTTGGTGTTTCTGACAAGTCAATAATAGCCATGTTAATGTCCTTTGCTACAATCAGTGAATGCAGCTTCTGAGCCCTGTCTTAGCCAGACAATAAAAAGGTTCAATTCCTTTAAACATTTTTCCAGTTCTTTTCAGTCTGTGTCATGCAACAATAGCTCTGAAGACTTTTTATCCACCTAAAGTATTGGGAAGGCGTAGTAAATCCTCATTGTTCTTTGAGACTGCAATAAATACATGAAAACCTGAGCAAAAGGATTTTCTTGTTGAAATTGCCTATGAAAAGATATAACAATTGTCAGGAACTTCAGATACTGAGTTTTTAGGATGACATTAATCAATTAAACAAAATAGTAAGGGTTGACTCTGATCTCCAAAAATATGTTTTGATTAGGTGCCAAAACCAGTATGTTTACACTCAGTTCTTTGGTTTACAGACAGGCCCTGGTCTTCTGTATGCATATATTTTCTGTAAAAACAGTTCTTTGAAATGGTCTGTCAGTATAAAAGCCTGAATGGTAGCCTCATTATATTTAGCAGGAGCATGTGGCTGGCAGTATGACTAGAAAATGCCTCCAACTCAATGACATCTGTATGAAACCTTCAGGACTTTGTGGAAGTCCTTGATCACAACTGGAGGTTCTGCAGAGGTCATGGCCAATAGATTTGCCCTGCGGAATAGGCTGTCCCAGAGCAAACATATTCAGCATTACTTGCTCTGTTTCACTTTTCTAGATTTCTGCAATTTGTCGCCAACTATTAAGCTGCAGGGTTTTTTTCTTTTAAGCTTTATTGCTTGCTGGAGTTATCCATCATGACTTTTCTCATTGTTGTCACATGATGGTTTTCATTCTTGTTGACACTTAAGTTTTGTTCAGTGTGAATGCTTGGAGGAGATTCAGTGACATAGCATTGTTCGAGTTATGCTGTTACTGATTTTGCCACAAACAAAGAGCAATGACACAGACTAGCACAATCTAAGACATGATCCTGTAAACAGTGGGAACAGTGAAATCATACATGCCCCTAGCTTTCACAGTTATGTAGCCCAGGAAGGTTAGGTGAAACTTAGGAAGAAGACATAAAGCACTGCAACTTCATGAAATCAGTTGCAGTAGATTCTTACTTGTTTCTTGGATGTATGCGATTCTTACCTTTGATTATAAGAAGATGCCAACCCCTATGTAGAATCATAGAATGGTTTAGTTTGGAAAGTACTGTAAGACTGTCTAGTTCCAAACCCCTGCCATGGGAAAGAACATCTCACACTAGATCTTGTTCCCCAGGGATTTCTTTAACCTGCCTTTGAACACAGCCAGGGATGGAGCATTTGCCACTTCTTTGGGCAGCATGTGCCAGTGTCTCACCAGCCTCACAGTAAAGAACTTTTTCCTTATATCTAACTCAAATCTCCCCTGTTTTATTTTAAACCCATCACCCCTTGTCCTATTGCTAGAGGCCCTGATGAAGAGTCCTTCTCCAGCATCCCTGTATGCTCCTTTCAGATGCTGGAAGGCTGCTAAGAGGTCCCCAAGCACCTTCTCTTCTCCAAGCTGAACAGCCACAACTTTCTCAGCTTGTCTTTGTATGTGAAGTACTCCAGCCCCCTGATCATCCTCGTGCCCTCTTCTGGACTTGCTCCAGCAGCTCCATGTCCTTTTTATGCTGAGGACGCTAGGACTGTACACAGTGCTCCAAGTGGGGTCTCTCAAGAGCTGAGTAGACGGGTAGAATCACCTCCTTCGACCTGCTGGTCATGATTCTTTCAATGCAGCTCAGGACAAGGTTGTTTTCTGGGCTGTGAGCACATACTGAAGCCAACTCGTGCTCAGTTTCTTATTGATCAATACACTGAAGTCCTTTTCAGCAGAGCTGCTCTGAATCACTTCTCTGCCAAACCTGTAGCTGTGCCTGGGATTGCCCTGACCCAGTTGTAGGACCTTGCACTTCACATTGTTGAACTTCATGAGGCTGGCATTGGCCACCTCTGAAGCATGTCAAGGTCCCTTTGGATCCTATCCTTTCCCTAAAGCTGCACCACACAACTTGGTATTATCGGCAAATTTGCTGAGGGCGCTCTTAATCCCACTGTCTCCAACAAAAAGTCCACCACATAAAGTGATGGAATTAATTGCCAAAATTGTGAAAAAAAAAATCCAACCTTTTCAATAATTTTAGTAACGAATGGTCACTGTGTGCTGACATTATATGCATTTCTACATTTCTGAAAACATGCTTCATGATTTGCAGTCAGTCTGAGGTGAAAATTACGAGTAGCAGGCTTGTTAAATAATTATTTTCAAACTAATTCCAGGATTCCTTTGTGATGGGGTTACTTGGACATTTTCTGTCTCTTCCAGGAATATGAAATCCTGCTAGTGTCAGTAGAGGGCTCACAAATAGTTGAAAGAAACATAAACCTGTTGGCATATACTGCAAGAAAAAAAAGAATGACTGGAAGCCAGAGCAAAGAGGAGCCAGTAGAATCAAGAATTCAGTAAAGTGTTATAGAATCATAAAATCATAGAATAGTTAGGGTTGGAAGGGACCTTAAAATCATCTAGTTCCAACCCCCCTGCCATGGGAAGGAACACCTCCCACTAAACCATGCCACCCAAGGTTCTGTCCAACCTGTCCTTGAACACCACCAGTGATGGAGCATTCACAACTTCCCTGGGCAACCCATTCCAGTGCCTCACCACCCTTACGGTAAAGAATTTCTTCCTCATATCCAATCTCATATCTATGTTGAGGCTGAGGCCTTACATGTGGGAGGCTATAAAGGGAGCACATATGGGAGACAGTGTCTAGCTGCTCCTTCATTTTATTTCTGCCAGATAAGGAAAGAAGATTCACTGTGACTTTACTTTTTCATCCTCACTGTATCTTTAATAAAGTCATGTTAGAGCATTCTGAACTCAAAGCAGTTCCTGGGGTACAGCAGCCAGTACAGCTGGAGTGCAAATCATGCAGACTGTGTATTTCCCAGGGACCCACCTCATCTGGTCTTTGATTGCTGTGCTTATTGATTTCTAGTGTCTGGATCCTACCAAAGCCAGTATGAGTCTTCCTTTCCACCTCCCTGGGTTTTGGTAGAATTTGGAGTCTGCTGAACCTCTGCACATGACTGGTAGGACCCACAGTTCTGGTGTCAGAGCCAGATACACCATCAAGTTTTGTTCCCTACTGACACATTCTGTCTTAGAAAGCAGTCAGTTGAGTCACGTTTTCTTACACTGATTGCTAAAGGTGGAAAGATGCTTGAGGACCTTAAAACTACCACGAATAAATCTTCCCTTTAACTTCCAGTGTGAGAAAAGGTCATTCATATACTTTCACTTCTTTAAGAAGTCCCAATGGGATCCATCTGCTACAGTCTGTGGGAATGTGACAGGAGAGACTGGAGGCTTTCCTCAGGTGTGAACAGCTAGGACTCTACTACTGTTTCACATAGTAGCAAAGCACTTGCTTTCCCCTCAGGCTAGTAACTAGGGATGACATTAGACATAGATATGATGCTCCACTCAGTCCTTCATCTCCATCCAGTGCTGGACAACAGAGAGTTTTGCCTAGCACTGTTTGTTTACGAGACCGTAGCCTAAAAATACACCTAGTTCTTTGCGATGAGGACTTTCTCTGACTACCCATTTGCCTGAGGCCAGCTTATTTGCCCTGAGCTGTCTCAGAAGTCTCAACTGTTTAGAAATGTAATAGAAGATAATAAAGAATGACAGCTCTTCACCAAGGACACATCCTCCAGCTTGTTCTGTGCAGTGCTCACAGGCTTAGTGTAAAGCTGTAGAATATATTATCACTGGATACGAAGCAGAAATAGCCTTTATGTGAGGAGAATGAATCCAAAAACTTTTCAGGCATAAGGTCAGGGGTTGAAGACACAAACAGGCTCTCCCTGGGGGGCATCCTTAAAGTAGTGCAATTAATATACCAAGTAACACAAGAGTATTGTTGTGCTGCCAAGTAGATAATAATAACAGATAAAGGGAAAGAAAGCTACAGGCTCTGAATAGCATTTGCATGGCTCCCATAATGTGCCTGGAACAAGTTCAATTTCTGGTATGTCATGGTGAAAAGAAAAAGCCTTTGCACCCAAAAACAAAAGAAGAGGAATTAGAAGAGAGATGTTGGTCAGTAGCAAAAAGCTCAAGGAGATGCCCTCATATAGCAAGACTGTAGACTCCAACATTTGGCGTTGTCAACTGTTGCAAGAGAATCCTAAGTCCTCTTTTTCCCATTTGAGCCCCAACAATATCATGCCGACACAGAAGATAGACTTGAAGGAAATGAGTAGAAGTAGCACCTGCTCTTAAAGATTTAAGTCTCATTTCTTGGATTCATCTTCTATGGATTCTTGGTTCTGAAAATATCATTCTGCAACCTTGAAGTGACTACACCAAGATCCACGCTTCCCTTCTCTGAGCAGCTGGAACAGCCGTACATCATTTCCCAAAAAAATATGTCTGAGAAACTTCATTTGGCCCAGGCCCTTACCACAAAGCTGCATTCACATAAGCATATACAAAGAAGCATATGAAAACATTACCTTGCCACAATTCCCTTACCACAGAAAGCCCATTCAGATCTGTCATATCAAGAGTGGCTACAACTCCACAGGAAGACTTTAAAAGTACAATTATGTCAGCATAGCCTTCATAGGCTCTATAGTCTGATGGCTTCCACAGGGAAGCAAAAATCCTGGATGACCCCTCTCAAATCCAGAGAAGGGCAATCAGCCAGCAAAGGCTGCTCCTCTGTAAGCTAATGGAGAGGAGAGGAAAATGAGGGGAACTAACAGAGTCTCATGCATTCAGAAATCTGGTGTTACAATGAATTTTTGAGGCATTTCTGCAGGATTAAACAGGAGGGTTTCGATAAAGCAGAGAAAAGGCACTGCAATGTGAAAGCCTCAGACATTTTACTTCTTTCTACATGTTGTCACCCAAATTTAAAGCAGATGCTTCTATGTACAGAGTGCAGAAGTTACAGTTTAGAAGGGAAGAGAGTTGTGCATAACTGTGAAATAGAAATAAAGAGTTAGGATTTTCCTCAAAAGCTGAAAGGTTAGAGAATGGGTTTGGCAGTCTTCAGCATGGTAGAGATGGCTGCTTTAGCCTGCAGTTCCTTTCTGGTAGCCAGGAGAGTAAATGCATAGTGTCAGCTCTTGATAGACAAGACGATTTCCACCATGGAAGGCTTAGGGAGGGAGCGCAGGGGAGTTGGAACTAGATGATCTTGAGGTCCTTTCCAACCCTAACTATTCTATGATTCCATGATTCTATGTAGACAGTCTAATTGTCCCACCAGAGGAAAGGGCTTAACTAGCTATATTTTGAGAACTATTTGCCAAATGTTCCCCTCTAGATACTTATTGCTAATTATTTCTTTTCGTCTCTAATAAAAAATTATGTTTGCAAGTATGAAGAATGAACTTAATAAGTGCCAAAGATTTTTTTCATGGCACTTGTTCAGATATTCTATTATGGACCTCACCACAGTTGAACCCAACCCTTGCTGTTGCCTATCAAGACCACAAAGAAAAGGGGGTTGATTAACCATTGGTCCTGTCCATACAAGGACAGTAAAACTTCAAAGCGCTCCCAAAAGCGCAAAGTAACTTGGTAGCCAAACTGTATCTCTAAGGTCTAGCTTAGCTCAAGCTCTGTTGAGTGAGCTGTGTTTAACTAGGAACACCAGCCTTCACTCCCAGGTTTTGCAGGTGCAGTGGTAGAAGTCAGTTTCCAGCTTCACTCATCTTTAACCAGCAAATTTGCACAGCAAAGAGAGTATTAATTCTTTATCTCACACAAAGCTAAAGACCTGCTCAGACCTCAGTCTCTTCACACAGAAGGATGAAAGTCACAGCTTTGAAAATAGGTTCTGACTGACCCATCCACACTCGCATGAGTTTCTGGTATGACAGAATCCTTGCAACTGGATGCAAGGATGAAATAATATGCACCCCTCCACACTCCCTTCCTTCCCTCTCCCCCTTTCTTCTCCCACACTTTTGTTGAAAGAAATTCCATCATTCATTAACATCACTGCAAGCTGTAATTATTTCTCCAGCGGTATACTTATTTGCTTTAATGAATTCGCTATCCTCTTAGCTTGCAGAGCTGCTAGAGAACTTTGTCAGTGCCCACATCTTAGAACAATGAAAGAAATCTTGCATGCTTGACTGGAAACTCTATTGACCAAGCAGGAGTTTATCTGTAGCTACCATTTTCAGCATTGTTCCTCAGCCACCTGGGCCAAACCAAGCATTTCGACCTCTATTATGCCTAAACAAACCATTACGATCCAATTTACTTAAAGAAGGATTTATAGGAATCAGTCATAGTCAAAGTCATGGATCCCTTCAGTACTTCTCAGTTAATTTTCGTAGCTGTAATGACCAAGTTTCTTTGCATTGATCCTTCTTTGAATGCAGGAATTAACCCATTTACAAGAAAGGTGTCATTGTCTGCTCCACAATGACATGGCTACAGGTCCGATGGACATATCTTAACTGCTAGCTGGGGTACTGCTGAGAAGGTAACCATGGAATACCTCAAATGAGCTTTGCCAGAGGTCATGCCACTACCAGTTGCAGTGCTCAGCTGGTTAGTTCAAAGTTGCTCTGCTAGGCTGTGCAAATTCTCACAGAATTGTCACTCTCGTCTCCTCCACTGCAGCAGTCAGACACAGAGAATGGTTGGGTGATGACAATAAACTGCAAGAGTAAGAAGGAGTACCACAATTAAAATAAATGTGAGCATTTCAAATACTGCAAAAGCATGAAAAAAACATTAATCTCCTGGAATTTTCCTAGAGCCATTTTTTGACTCCCTCAAGAAAGAAATCAGGCTCTTTGCAGTAATAGTGAGTGAAATTTGAGGTCAAGCCATTCTTTGACACAGAAACCTCTGTGACCGGTTCTCTATAAAAAAAGAAAAACACACAAAACAACCCCAAACAAAACCCCAGTTGAGTGGTATTGCTATATCTTATCACAACAAGGCAGATTTTATTTGTAAAGATAAGCTTTTACTGATAGAACGTATCTAGTGCCTCTAATAAACCAAACCACATTTGTAAAGACAAAATGTTTACAGTCTAGCTACACTTGCAGCAGGGCAGTTTGAGTGGCAGAAAACAATCTATGCTCATCTGATGGGTACTGATTAACAAAGTTAACTAAATAAATCAGCTGCTTCTACTATTGTCAAGGGTCCCTCTCATTGCTCTCCATCTGCAAATACATAGATCTAGCCGAGTTGTGCTACTACTTAGCAAGATTAGCTCAGTTCTGAAGTTATGGCTCAGGTGACATTCAAAATTAGGCTGGCAAAAAACATATTTTGAGTCAGGAATGCAAGATAGTCCATCTGTAAACAGATATTTCTCCAACATTACTTCATAGTTCCTTGTACATGACTAGAAAGTCCAATGAGGTTTTCCAGAATCTCCTGAGAAAGAATCATGGTGTTGGTACAAAGCACAACAGCCTTGAAACCTATCTCTAAGAAATCTTGTAACAGAGGATTAAGGAGAGAATCTTACATGCATTCTATGTGCGTATGTGTGGGGAGGAGCTTTAGGTTAACTTAGGTGCCAGTCATCTGAATTAATTCTTCTATGAGGAAAGAACAGAACCCCAAATATAGTGCCTTGACATGCTGATAGAGTAGCATCATGAATCTCTCTCAATATTCAGAAGCTCTTGGTACAGTATTCAGAAGCTTGTTGCACATATACAGGTGAGTCAAACAAAATAGGTAAGATTTTTAGAGCAAGAGATGCAGTCAGAAAAAAACAAAACCAAAAATACCCCCCCCAAAAAACCCAAACCAAAACAAACTCAAACAAGCTAATAAAACCCGGATGCTGATGGTATCGTAAATATCTGTCCTGGAAACAACCCTTTTGTTGTGTCAAGTGGAATGTTCTTTGATTTTCTTATGAAAGACAAATTATTATATGTTATAGCCAAAAAGTAAGGATGACTTCTAGACTCCTTTATTGTGATAAGTTGTTGTGGCTGTTTTTCATCCAGGGTATTTTTTGATTGCAAGGTATTAGTCCAATTACTCCTTTATTCCAGATAATTAAATTTCTTGTGTGCTTGCTAGATACACCTTCTCCATTCTGGTTAGTGTAGACTTTGAACTAGCGCAATAAGCTATTTGGATATAGGATCTATGGGTCATTTTTTGTCCTGCACTTGGTTACCATTCAGAAGGCATACATGCTCAGATATATCATTCTTAGTGCCAGTTCTTGAAAATACTACAGTGGACTTTATAAACAAAGCCACAATCTAATTAATATTTGGGCCTAAAATCTGCTCATTATAACAATAAATTATACACAGCTACTGTCCTTAATCTATACAACCTTTAAATGTCGCCTAACCCAGTTGATCTTCTGATCAAACTTTCAAAAGCAGCCTCAGAGTGCTTTTTGCTGCATAGGTATGTGCACTGTGATGATTATGAAATTTGCTTGTTCGGGATGAATACTTTATTTTGTTGCAATAAATCATAACTACCTGAAAAATCCAGAAAGAGCAAGAACATGAAATAGTGATAATCTACTTTTTTTACAATGTCAACTCCAGTTTAAGCCTTCATCAGTCTATTTCTCTTTTTGATAGCTCCTGGTCTGAGTATTCCATTGCAGAGAAAATCAAGTCTGAGCCATAGTGAGGCTCCTGATCTATAGAAGCTGGTAGAAAACCTTTTTAATAGAAATTACAGAGAGATGGTCTTTCAGAGCAGAACATCAGACTGTTGTCTCTGGTCTAAGCAATTGCATCATGCCACAAAGAGAGTCTGGGGACCACCTGCTGCTGCCCTGTTCCATTTTCATATGGTTTGGTGTTTCAGTGAAAAATTTGAAGATGTAAGTGAAGAAAGTATCAGAGCTGCCCCATGTGGCAAGTGCTACTATCACACACACACAAGAAGCAAGAAGAGGCAATCACACAATGCATGAGGAGATTAGAGAAAAGCATGCTCCCATGCAAGTACTCTGCCTTTGAAACCATATCTCTCTGGCTTCAGGTCTACAAAATTAAACTATGTTGGTAACATACAGTGGCCAGCAGCCAAGCACCTACCTTGCCTTTCACTGACTGACCTTTTCAGGGGGATTGAGGGATAGAAGGAGGGTGAAAAGACTTGCAGGTTAGGATAAAGACAGTTTAATAAAGAAAATTGAAGGTACACATGAAAAAGAAGAAAAAAAGGAATTTATGCACTGTTTCCCATTGGCAGGCAGATGTCCAGCCACTTAATAAGAAGTAGTACATGTAGCGGTTGCTTCAGAAGACAAATGACATAACCACAAGTGCTCTCACTCCTCCTCCTTTTCCCCACCTTCTATTGCTGAGCATGATGTCCTATGGTATGGAATAACCCTCTGGTCCACTTGGGTCAGCTGCCTTGGCTGTGCCCCCTCCCAATTTCTTGTTTACTCGCAGTGTACTGGCTTTTTGACGAGAGGTGGGGGAGATAGAAAGCCTTGACATCCCACAAGCACTGGTCAGGAACAGGTAAAACTAGTGAATTATGAACAGTGTTCTAGCCACAAATGCAAAACACAGAACCATACGGGTAAAGAAACTTGACTTCATAACTTCATTTCAGCCAGCTCTGGTACCAATATGAACAGAAAAATAATAATTGCTGTTATCAAAATACTGTTTTTTAGCACTGATTTGTTTATGGGGAGCAGCACATAGTGCTCTTTATTTTCTCTGCAGCGAACAGGAGAACAAAAAAAGGAGGATGAAAGCAGATTTTTTTTTCTCCTGAAGAAAACCAAGCAGCTTTTACACAGGCGTGAAAACTAGAAACCTGGACACTAACAGATTTACACGGACCCATCAAATGGCTAGTTCAAGCTGAAATTAATCAAACATCAATAACACTGTAAAGTGGTAAATGGCTAATGTAAAAATATTGAAGACCTTTTCTGTTTCTGACTTCTCCATCATTCAGTTTCATCAGTATTCAAAATATCTATGAAACAAGGGAAAAGAGGGGCCAATACATTATTTTACCTAGAAACAGGTGTCAAAATGCAGAAAGTCTATTTCACCCAGTCTGTCAATCCAGATGATAAATTCCATCAATGGTGGGCAAAACCCTCAAATATTAACCTTGTTTGACAAGTTTATTCTGTTTGGATTTTAGATCATTTAGAATTTGTATTATTTTGTGGGGTTTTGTGCTGTGCCAGGCCTCAGTGCAAAGAGCAAAGCCCTTCTTGAAAACAAGACCACTAAAGACATCTTGTGCAGACATTCAGAGACTGCAGTAGCATTACACTCTGAAGACAGTGGGTTTGTTTAGCTTGCAGTAGGGTTAGGGGAGGTCCTTGCAAGTAGTAGGATAGACTAAGATCTCCACCCCTTGCTGCAATTATAAAGTCACTAACATCTAAGGAACAAGACAGGGAGGAGTTGAAGGGCTGACTCCTTTCCTCTGGAGCACTGGGTGAGAATGTTACAGAACTGTTTAACTAGTAGGCAATGAATTGTTTCTGAGGATGAAAGCTTATCTCTTTCTTGTGTCTCTCAGTGAGAAAAATGTGGCTGAAGTTTCTTTTGGCTATTCTTCTCCTGCATGTAACAGCTGCAAAGGAACCTGAGCCGTAAGAACTATCATATTATTACAAATACTATTTATGATAAGGCTTTAAGACAGTGCTAAAATTAGTGTCACTAATTTTGCTTTAAATAATAAATGCTGCCATGACTATTCTTTTATATCTGGAGAGTTAAGTTAAACTGGAATGTAGATGGGAAGTGAATGGTTCTCATTTAATATGAAGCCCATCTTCTGCCTTTCGCAGTACTTCCATAGAAGTTGACAGGTATGTTCAGAAAGAACAATAGTAGTAGAAACAGCAGTGTATTCTGGTAAAAGCAGGTGAGTACAAGACTCAGGTAAAGAACAAAAAGACAAGAGTTGGGGTCACTGGCAGAGCTGTGTGTGGAACCCAGGGCTGGGTTGGTTCGGTGCTTCAGGGCAGGAGTGAGGGGCACTGGCACAATATTCTATATTCAATCTAAACTAATCAGTTGGTACAAAATAACAATGCTTTGTATTTCTCTAATTTTGTTGAGACTGTTTCTTCTTTTTGTATGATGTGAGCACTTTGATGTTTGGATCTCCTAGGCAGTATGTCCTGATGGTGCCTGCTGTCCTCCAAACTGACTCTCCAGGTCAGATTTGCCTGCAGTTCCTTAACCTCAACGAGACAATATTCATCAAAGTCATTCTAGAATATGGTGCTGTCAACACCACTATTTTTGAGAAAACCATGACATCGAGCAATGATCTGCAGTGCTTCAACTTCACGGTAAATTAATTTTAATTAATGTCCCAGGAAAAGAAATATAAAGTGAAATAAGACTTGTTGAAGAAAAAAGGAAACAGAAGAGAGATATATAGTAACAGAAAAGGAGACATTTTTAATAAACATAAGAAATTAGAAAGGCCCAAGAAAAGTGATGGAAGGTGATGAAGGCAATGGAATTGAAATGGCTGTCTCTTTTTAGGAGCCCAGGCCACAGGTACAGCTGTTCAATAGGCTCTGGAGCAAATTAATTCAAGACTAAGAACCTCCCCTTGTTTTTCTGTTTCCTTACAGATTCCTCCTGCCAATTCTGCCCCATTGGCTTTCATTTCCTTCTCTGCTAAGGGTAACACAGTCAGCCTAGAAGAGCGGCGGTCAGTGATGATCTGGAGCACAGAAAGCATTGTCTTTGTGCAGACAGACAAACCCATCTATAAACCAGGACAGAGTGGTAAATATCTATTTAGCTTATAACATGTCCCTTAGGAAGCAGTTTCTTCAGACAGAATTTCTCTTCTGGGTGTTTTCAATTTGAGCTACAGTCTAGGCAGTTTTTAAGGAGATTCTGTTAAGACCATTTCAAATGTGGAGCTCAGAAAGTCATCTTCAGGATGGCAGGAGATATGGCAACCCATGGTATCCATCATTTTATTTGCCCTTCCTTTGATGTCGGTCAGCAAAAAAGACAGCCTAAATACCAAGAGTGAAAACTGTTATTTTAAATTAATTCTATGTCTTCAAAAACAAAATCATGCCACTTACCTTCTGGGTTCTGATGGTTTTGAACTTTATATTGTTCTTTTTCCTGCACTTATCCTATTCCCTTATGCTTACTTCTCATTTGGCAATTGAACAGAGCTCCGTGTATGCAAAGAACCATTTATCTTTATCCATTCCTTAATTTACTCCTAGGCCTTAAGGCTTCCAACACACAGCTAGACCACTACAGGAAACACTATAATGCTTCCTTCCAGAGCTCAGCCAAATTGTATAGCCCTTTGATTTGTATCAGCTATGCTTTGCTTAGGGATGAGTTCTAGTTACATGGATACATAGCTTGAAGGAAAACTTGCCAATCAAAAATTGATGCAACCAAGTTGTCAACAAAACCTGACTTTATTAGTTCTCAAATGACTTGGGTTTGACGTGGGGGAAGCAGTGGTCTAAATCAAATTACACAAAGGTAATGCTTTTTAGGGACATTTTGGAAATACATATTTCGATTTTTCCTCAGCTAGCAACTAAACACTCCCCCTCCCTCCCCATGGGATGGGGGAGGGAATGGAAAGAGTAACATTGGGAAAACATGTGGGTTGGGGTAAAGGCAGTTTAATGGGACAGAAAAGGAAGAAAATAGTAATGATTATGATAATCATAATGATAAAAAAAAAATATACAAAACAAATGATGCACATTACAGTTGCTCACTGCTTGCCAACTGTTGGCCAGCCTGTTCCTGAGCAGCAGCTCCCGGCCCG
>JASSUY010039265.1:0-71076 GCA_032466535.1 Forpus xanthops | reverse complement strand
CCCCCCGCGTTTTTCCATCCCCCCCCCCCGTGCCTCGGGAGCGCGCTCGCCGTCCCGCCGCGGTGGGGGGACACGGGGAGGAACGCACCATGTCCGGACCGTACGGCACCGAGCGGAGCCCCACGAGATTACCCTCTCCTCCCGTGCACCCCCGGTCTGTGCATCCCCCCCTGTGCGTCCCACACACCCCCCCCCCCCGTGCACTCTCTTGCAGCCTCTTGTGTCTTCTCTGCACCCTCAGCCCCCTGCCCTGCGCACCCCAATGGAGCCCCCTCCCCGTGCACCCCCATACAGCATGCACCCCTTCTCCCCATGCATTGCCTGACCCCCATGCAGCCATAGCCCCCAGCGCTGTGCTCTCCTCCACTGACAGCGCACCCCAGAACCCCTTCTCTCTTCTCCCCAATGTCTCCTGCAGGTGCTGAGCCTCGCTCAGCACCACCCGATGTGCAGCAGGAGGGATGCAGTGCCCTGGCTGAGCCGGGTGCTCCCTGCTCTGTTCCCCCTCCCTGCACCCCACTGCTGGTCATTGCTGCTCTTCTCAGCCTGGTTTCATCCATCCCACACTGGTTCCTGCCTTGGGGCATGTGAGTGACACATGCTTGGGCACTTGAAGCCTCCCCATGGTGCTGGTGCATCCAGCCTTATGTTAGTGCTGGTGGGATGTCTGGAGCATCCCAAAAGCAGGCACCAGGATAGAGGCCATTGCGGGTGATGCTATGGCTGCAGGAAGGGTTTTATCCCAGAAGGAAAGACGAGTGTAGGGATGGAGCAGGAACGAGAATCGCAGTGCTTGAGCTGTGCCACGCATTGCATCGTTCCCCAACTGCAGCACCCAGCACAGGCTTTTATCCCGATATAAGGCTCTTGTTGGCTGCTTTGCCTTTAGCTCGGTTGGGGTAAACCCTGTGGCCTCCATGGAGGAGATCATCTTGTGGGTCAGGCTGGAGCCTCTGCAGGACAGCAACCATGGTGCAAAGTCCCATCAGACAGATCCGGTCCCTGCATGGCTCTGCGGGTGGTGGGAGCCAAAGGACTCTGTGTGTGCATGGCCACGGGGAGCACTTGATGAGCTCAAGGCTTCCTGTCTCTGTTGGCGCTGCACTGGTGCTGTGGGTGCTGTGGGATGTGTATTGGTGCTATGGGAGATGTTTTGTGGTCACCTACCTCTCCATACCTGAGCATGTGTGTGCTCTCTGGTGTTAGGGGGTTATGGAGGCATAGTTCACGCATGGCACAGTGCTGAAGATCCCATCAGGAGCTGATCTGCAAAGTTTTATGGCTCAAAGTACTGAATTTTGTGCTAATTTTATTGTGCTAGCCTCATAACGTTAACAACAGAGATGTTTGGAGGGTGCTTACCCACACATGCGTTCCTAAAGGGTATTTATTACCCTTTCTGCCCTCTCCTATTGCTTAAAACCCGCTTCCCATTCCAGAGTCACCTGAAATCCCTGATGAAGCAGGCCCGGGGGTGAGCTGGCAGCAGAGGCATCCCCGATCACCGGGGCTTCCCCCGTGTGTCACACTGTGCTCCGGGTGCGGAGGCTGCAGCAGTGGGGATGTAGCACAACCATGAGAGCAGGGAGGTGCAGTGAACCAGGATCTGGGGCTTCCCCCCATTTCTGCTTGCACATCAAGTACAGGATGTGCAGGCAGCGCTGAAATCTAGTGCGGGTTTATCACACCTTCGTTTAGTTTTCAGGTGGCAACGTTGTGTTGCAGGCTTGAAGTGCTGTTTGAACCTTTTTGTATGTGTGACTTTGGAGGAGGGGACAGTCCCAGTTCCTGCCATGGAGGAGGCAGTGATGAGCTCCTGAAAGCCTTCCAAGGCAGTTTGGAATACATTTGGAAGCACACCTTCAAACTGAGGATCTTCAGAGAGCTTCTGGTGAGGGCCAGGACCAGGGTTTTGCTTTGCATCTGCTCCCACACTTTGTCCCTCACCACCTGTGGTCCCTTGCTGTGCCCATCACCCTCACCCAGCCTGCAGAGCCTGTGCTGGATTAACAAGCCTCCTGTTATCCCTCCTGTTGGGATGGAGCAGTTGGAGGTTTGCTAATCCCTCCTCTTTCAGAGCACAGATTCCCTGCAGTCTCCTCTCCCCTTGCTCCCACCACACTGATGGTCCTTCCATGACTGATTTTAGTAGGGACACCTCTTGACATTGGGCTTCTCTTCATGTTCCTACAGGCAGAGACCTCGTGATGGCAACTCCTGATGTCAGTGTTCACATGGAGGAGGTGGTGGTGGTGACGACACCCGACGGTGCGGTGGATGGAGGCGGCGTGGAGGAGGTGAAGACAGTGTTGGTCACCACCAACCTGTCCCAGCACGGGTAAGAGACACGGCTGGTGTTCACTGAGGTGATGGGCTGGAAACCCTCCCACCCTGGTTGTGCTGAGCAGGGCTGGCTGTGTTTAATCCCTTGTTCCTTACTCCTGCATCACTTCTCACAGTGGGAACCTCAGTGATGCCTGGGCAGTTTCTGGTTCCTTGTTAGGTTCTCATGGATGCTCCTTGGATGGTGGGAATGAAAGGCTCCAGCTGCCTGCCCCGTGGTAACTTCCTTAGCTCCTTCAGTGGAGAGGCAGCCAGATGTGAAACTTGGGATGTGGCTTTGGATGCAGAATGGTTTCTGGTTCTAATGTGGCTCTGAGCCTTTGCAGACCCATGTGCAGCAATGCAGTGTTGTCCAGGAACACAGTGGCTGGCCCAAGCCATTTGGTTTCCTTTCTCTCTTATTTCCCCTCCTGCTTTCCTTTGGAAACCTTTTCTCATCCTCTCCTGGATGTCTCCTCAATGACTGGGAGCTGTTCAGCTCTCCACAGTGGAGAGAGGATGAATTTTATTCAGTTGCACCAGAGTAGAGCATATCCTAGCAGGCTCTAAGAGGTTCCCTGGGTTTTTCCATGTGTCTCTCTGGAGAGGGGCTGCTGGGTAGGCTCCTTGCACCCCCATGCTCCAGGACAGTAGCAGGTTGATGAGAATGACATGGATCTTGGGCTTATGAAGCAGAACCTACCCAACTCCTGTTGTGCCAGCTGCTGGGACTCCCCTCACGAAGCAGATCTTGTGGGGCTGCTGGGGGGCAGCAGGAGCCACCAATGGCTTCTCCATAGCCTTGGACAGCAGCACTGCCTCCCTCTCCCTCTGTTTCCTCTTTGCAGCCTCAGCTGGTGTGAGAAAAGTGGCTGCAAGCACAGGCTGGGATTCCTGGGCTTTGGCTCAGTCACTGCTCACATGGGCAGAGGGCTTTCAACTTGTCTTATGTGGTACTTAGAAACCAAGCTGAGCTTGGGGGCTGCTGCCTCCTCCTTTCCAGTTCTCCTTTGGGGATGGTTTTGCTATTTAAAAAAAGAGATTATGCAAGCAATGGTGAAGAGCTTAATTAGTTCATGTGTTCTTGAGATTGACTGGAAGAGGCAGAGGGGAGTGGGAAAACAGTAACCACCAGCAAGAAGCTTTTCTCATTCATCTGTGATGGGAAGGGATCTGTCCTTGAGGCTCTAAGCATAAGGTGCTCGTGTTCCTGATCAGCATTCCCAGTGCAGGTTTCTGGTGGAGACTTGGTTTTCTCTCTCAAGGTTCCAGGCAAGGCAGGAGTGGAGGAGACAGGGGACAAGCCCACTGCTTTATCAGAGCACACTCTTCCATCTGGCTGATGGATCCTCCTGGGGAGGAAGATGAGAGCCATCCTCCCCTGGCTTCGTCATGGCAACCAGCAAAGGCAGGACCAGCTTGGTGGGATGCACTGCTGGGGCCTGGGAGGTGTTTGAGTCTTCTCCTGCTCTTCCATCTGCCTCAGTCTGTCCCTCTGGAATGGGATGGGGGAAGCAGGTTGGAGAAACTCACCCTGCTTTTGTGTTTTTTTCTCTTCCCCACCCAATTACATCTCCATAGCAGACACAGGCTGCTTGTCATACAAGCTGTCGAAGCTTGTTTCTCTCTGGAGGATGGAGTGGCACATGTGGGCTGGGTTATTTATCCCAATCCAATCATGCCTTTTGGGTACTTCTTGGAGTGGTGTCAATGTGATGGAGTCCTGGAGGAAGCTCCATTTCAGGTGCTGTCTTTCTGCTGGGGTTTTTCTTCTGGGTAAGTCAGTGGAGGTTTTGTTCTGATGGGAGATCAGAGTCAGGGAGTACTGGGCTTTGCACATCAGATGTGGCTGCTGCCTCTTGGCACCCTGCTGAAGTGGAATTGCTGGCTTTTGTCACTTGGAGAAATGCAAGAACCATGCAGCAAACTGACGAAGAAAACCCAGGTTACAATTCTTCCCTTTTTTCTCATGTCAAATTGACACTCTGACACTCACCCATGTGCAAATGCCATCACCTTTTCCTTCCTGGGGTCTGTGTGTTTGGGCAGGGGCAGTGTGATGTCCCACTGGGCCTTTCCTCCACAGCTGAGGCTGCCTTTAGCTCTGCTTCTCTGAAGCAGCACCTCCTGAGTTACTCCCCCAGGGAGGCCGAGCTCTGCCCACACCAATGCCCTTATCTCGGTGCTGCTTCTCACCAGGTACCTGCTCTGCAGCTGGCAAGGGAAGAGTGCTTTGAAGCTGCAGTTCCACCCTAGCTGTATGTTAGGAGGCCAGGATAGAAAAACCAGTTGCTCCTGAATTTGCTTGTCCCCATGGCACCGCTGGTGGGGAGTGTGGTTGCCAGTGAGTCACTAGGTCCTGTCTTTTCATTCACATGGTACCACACCAGGGTAGATGCCAGGATTGTTTTCTCCTTACAGTCTTCCTTAGGAAGTTTATGTGCTGAAGTATGTGAAGAGTTAACTGTTGCTTCCTCCCCACCCTTGCAGAACAAGCTTGCTACAGTAATTGGACATCTTCCATAGCAAAACCAAATCTTAAACCAGCTCAGGAATGGTCCCTGCTGAGAGCTGGCCATGATGCGCAGGTTGGATCGTATGGGTATCAGCATGGGACACCTTCCACTAGAGCAGGTTGCACCAAACCCTGTCCAACCTGGCCTTGAACTCTGCCAGGGATGGGGCAGCCACAGCTTCTCTGGGCACCCTGTGCCAGCGCTCAGCACCCTCACAGAGAAGACCTTCTGCCTCAGATCTCATCTCAGTCTCCCCTCTGGCAGGTTAAAGCCATTCCCCCTTGTCCTGTTCCTACAGGCCCTTGTCTGAAGACTCTCTCCATGTTTCTTGTCGCCCCTTTCAGCAGTGGAGCTGCTGTAAGGTCTCTTAAGGAGCCTTCTCTTCTCCAGGCTGAACAAGCCCAGCTCTAACAGCCACTTACTAATACATTGAGTATATCGGGTATATTGAGTTGAAAGAGGCTCAGAGGTTGGATCGTGAGGGTCTATAGCTCGCATTATCTCTGCTCTTGGATCTACTGTTTTAAGGCTTGTCAAATTCCTTTGTAGTGTGTTTGCAGCTCTTTGAGGTTCTGCTTTGGGAGCATCCCATGTACCAGGGGATTCAGCCAGTCCATTGCCCTGGCAGCCACAGCATGTTTCACACATGTTTGTCCTGGGGAAATCCTCTCAAGCAAAGCTGCCAGAGGCTGGCAGCAACTTCTGAGCAAGGGGCTGTGCTGACAGCATCCCTCCACGGCAGCTCACTGGGGCTGGGATTAAAAGGGAGGCAAGGCAGAGCTGGCCAGGCTGCTGGCAGCAGTCCTGCAGTGGAGCTCTTCAGCTCCGTATGGGGAAATGGAGCTGAGCCTCTCAAAACCAGAGCTGGCTTCGAGTGCATGGGAAAGCATCCTGCGAGTGGCTCGGAGCGGTGTCTCCATGGGGCACTGACGGGGGGTGGCATTTCCATGTGGCTTAACTCTGCTTCTCTGATTCTCTTACCAGGGGTGACATAAATGAAGATACATTGGAGACTGAAAATGCAGCCGCCGCAGCTGCTGCTGCCTTTACAGCCTCCACGCATCTGAAGGAAGCAGTCCTAGGTAGGTGCAGCCCCTGATGTAGCCCCTTGGTTGAGCTATGCCAGCTCCACCACCCCAGTGTGGCACAACCCTGTGCTGATGCTGCTGGTAGGGTTCAGCTGCTGGGGATGCTCTCCTGGGGTAGCTGGGATGCTCTCCCTGCCACCCAGGGGAGCCCAGGAGGTGCAGGGGTGGGTGGCAGGAGCTGGCAGCTGCTGGCGGGGCTGCTGCTGCCCTCTCCTGGTGCAGGATGAGTCCCTGAGCGTGGCTGTTGCTGTTGGCTCCTGTACATCCAGGTGGGGATCTCAGCTTTGCAGCAAACTCACTGGCTTTGCTTACCAGTGAAAGTGAATTTAGTGAACAGAGGTTGTGACCTGCTGGGCTGGAGATGGCCTGAAACAGTTTAAAACCAGGGGTGACTTTTTAACTCTCCAAAGAGCCAGTTCCTTTTATCAAGAGCTGATCTTTTATTCCAGCCCTGGCTGCTGCTTTCTCACATTTCACACGCTCAGCTGCAGCCAAATCCACCTGGGCTGTTTTGCCTGAGAAATGTGGGTGGTTGGCTGCTCTGGTAGCCAAGTGCAAGTGAGTGGTGGCCACAAACCCCATCACACCCCACCATGCACTGACTTACACGTGTGGTTTTTAATCCTGAGCTTTAAAACTGCTTTGTCATTGCACGTCTTGGGTGGGGAATCGGGGGCTGTGACTCATGTTTCGGTTTGATCTGTCCCATCCGCCGTTCCCTGTGAGAAGTGAAGATGGCTGAAGATGAGGACAGTTTGGAGGCAGAGATTGTCTACCCCATCACCTGCGGGGACAGCAAAGCCAACCTCATCTGGAGAAAGTTTGTATGCCCGGGCATCAATGTGAAGTGTGTGCAGGTGAGAACGAAACCCGCTGGTGCCGGACTGGTGCCTTCCCTTACCTGTGTTGCCAGCTCACCTGGCTTGTCCTGGTTTTGGTGAGCTTTGGTGAGCTGCTTCACATCACAGCTATGTCATGGGGGGACAGGAGGAGGCTTTGGTACTGTGGTGCCTGCTATTTATCTCTTCAGTCAAGTTGAGCAGTCCTGGCTGGAGAGATGCGGCTTCAAGTTAACTGTGTTATTGGAAATATTGGGAAGTTTGGGCCCTTCCGGTGTCTGCTCAGTTTGAAAGTTGACAAGTTTACAGGTGGAGGGCCAAGTGAACAGCTCCTGCTGTGCCCTGGATAGCACATGGTTAAAATATGCATGGGTTCGGGGGAGCATACCATGAGTGAGGCATTGCTGGCATTTGTACATGAGCTAAACAATACCCTGATGAGGGAGCGTCTCTTCTGGGCTCTGTTGCAAAAGGGCTTTCCAAAGATCCTTGCCATTCATAAGAGAGATGGTCTTTTCCATCCCCGAGGCAGAGGACAAGTCCTGCTGCAGATAATGCTGCTGCTGCCTAAAACCAGTCTCCTCTCTGCACTGAGACCCATGTACATGTTCAGGGAAGCAGTTTCTCATGTACCAATGATGAGTAAGCTCCATGCTGGTCAATGTGAGCATTGAAAAGAGGAGGCCTGGACTTGGGAAATGCTTTGGGATGGGCTTTAAAGCAGCTCTTTAGAGGACTGCCTGGTCCTTCCCAGTGTCGAACCCTTTTAAGATTCAGCTGGACAGGCCGCTGGGCCATCTAGTTAAGATCATGCTTTGCCAAGAAGCTTGGACCAGATGATCCTTGAGGTCCCTTCCAGTGGGGTGTTCTGTGGTTCTACACGTTGCACATGGGTTCAGGCACAGCTGGGTGTGTAGGGCAATAAAAGGAGGGGGAAAAGCTGGCTGCTGATACAGTGTGTGCCAACTCCCTGCAGCTGGTTTTCGGTGGAAGTGGGTGTGAGCTGGGGGAGAGGCCAGAGGTTTCCCTGATAGCGATGGCTGTGAGTGGTAGCAGGAGGCCAAAGACCACTTGGGCTCCTCCTTCCTTTGCTTATGTGGGGTGCAGAGTGCCCCTGGACTGAAATGTCACCAGCGACAGCCTGGGTTTCATTGTGAGCCTGCTCACGAGTGGAGCCTGGGTAGGTCACTGCTGTTCATGGTAGTTTGCACAAGCTATGGGGTGTTCTTCGTGCCTGGGCTTGGTCACGCAGCAAATTCCTCTGCTCCACACCCTGCCAAAGCCTTGGCTTCAAGCAGCTGTTAACCAACCATCCATGAAAGCAATATTTGGCTTTAATAATGTTCTCTAAGGTGGGGAAGTGTGCGTCAGCCATCTGGTTCGGTGGTATTCCTTAAACAGCATGTGGAGGCTGTGATGTGGCTGCACCCCATTGCCGGGCATCAGGAAATGCCGTCGGGGCATCACGAGCTATGGACTTGTGCTCTCAGGGCAGTGCTTTGTCTGGTTTGTGGCTTGTCACACTGATGTTGCACTTCTGCCCTTTGCAGTTTGATGATCACCTCATTAGTCCCAAGGAGTTTGTCCACTTGGCGGGCAAGTCCACCCTGAAGGATTGGAAGCGGGCGATCCGGATGAATGGGATCATGCTCCGGTTCGTATCCACAGAGGAGCAGTGGAGGCTTCTTCCTGGGGGATAATGGTGGGGTAGAACAGTGTCTTTGGCACTGTTTCACTGCTGAGGGAGCAAATGCACCACTGAATGTTTGTCTTAATAACAGCCTGGCCCCAAGTGTGGTCTCTCCAATGGCTTTGCTTTATCCTCGTGCCTAGGGAATGGTTTGGGCTAAGAAACATTTCCCCAGTCCTTTTAGGGCTTGAATCACATCAGGTTCCCAGCTGGCATAAAGCCATTGAAGATGTTAATGGCCTCTGGTAGTTAGACGGTGCTGTCTGCAGGTTCTCCATGTCACCCATCAAAAGGAAGTCAGTTGGTCATCAGCTTACACTCCCATTGTAGCATGTCTGCTTCATGTTGCTTCCTTTTTTTTTTGCATCAAGGAATAACTTGAAGCTTATTTGTGCAAGCATTTCCCCTCTCTGGTCTTAACTACAGTGGTTTAATTCTTCTATGGTCTTCATGAGCACCAGCCTGAGACTGTGCTTTAATTAAAGTCTGGTTCTGCCTGCCAGCAGGGTACAAAAGCATCACCTCTTTCCCTGGGAGTTGCTGGTGGGTTTGCGCTCATCTCACAGGGTGACATTGCCTTCGCCTGCATTCTTCTGCTTCAATACAGGCATCTCCCATATTCCTTCTAAGCAGCTTTTGCTCCACGTAGATTTTGCATAATAGGCTTATGCTTGCTTTGGCAAGGCAGGTCTTTCAGGGGAAAAACTTCATGAGGAATGTGTGGAGGCAAACCCATGAGAGCAAATCTTGGGAAGCTCAGGCTGTTGTTGGCTGGCAGAGCCTGGGGATGCTTTGGAAGATGTCATACCTCAGTGTTGCAACCTCCTTTGCTTAAGCTGAGAGGCCTTATTTGAGCTTATAAATAGGGTTATGCCTCAGCTGGTTTTGGGGTATAGAGTGAAAAAGGGAAGGAGGAGACTTTCTGCTGTCTCACCTTGAGCTGAGGCTTCAGCCACCCTTCTGGAAGCTGCAGGTGTGCACAGGGGGAAGGTGCTGGTGGAACTAGCCTGGGACCTTGTGTTCATCCCTCAGCAAGCCAGGAGCTCATCAGTCCCAGCAAGGGAAATCCACAGTTGCCTCTGCCTGCTCTCCTGGCTTTTGCTTTTCATCTGGAACCTTGAGAAGTCTGGGGGTGAAGGCTGCCAGGAGCTGCACCTCGGAGCTCTCCGCTCCTGCTGATGTGCCTGTCCCTGTGCTTGCTCCCTCTTTCAGGAAGATCATGGACTCAGGAGAGCTGGATTTCTACCAGCACACCAAGGTCTGTTCCAACACGTGTCGGAGCACCAAAATCGACCTGACTGGAGCCAGGGTGTCCTTGACCAGCCAGACATCGACTGAGTACATCCCTCTCACTCCTGCCTCTGCGGATGGTACGTCCAGCCATTCCTCACCCCCAAAACAAGGGCATTGAAGCACTAAAGCACAAAAATGCTGCATAACCAGCTGCCCATACTGTTGCCTCTTCCTGGCTTTGTGGGTTGTTTCATCCTCTGCTTCCTCTCCCTGCTCTGTTGCAGGATTCCCCATAGCAGAGGAGTTGTTAGAGCATCTCAGCAGAGATGCAGTAACTCACCTAGTTGCTCTGTAACACTGCATGATGCCAAGAGCTATCCTGCCTTACCCCTAACTGTGTAACTGAAGCAGAAGAGTGCAGTTAATCTGTAAGAAAACAATAGTGGTTGCTCGATGAAGTTCCCTTCTTTCCTTGGAGGTGTGTTCCCATCCCGGGAAGCAGGGATCAGCTTGGCTTCTTCTGCCACGCAGGGTGCCAGAGCAGGAGTCCTTTCTCCTTCCAGCAATAACTTCTGGAACACTTCAGAGGTTTTCATTTAAGGCTCCCTGGCTGCTTTGTCTGCTGAGAGATTGAAGAGAACTAGGGGATACAAGAGAGTCTTATTTCAGTCTACACTCATCTATGCAGTTCATAAAACAGGATTTAAATGCTGTTGTGGCTTCTCAGCTGTAGACCTAAATTTAATTTTACCTATAATTACAGGCAGCTTTTTTATTGGAACGCTTTCTAATTTCTAAGTGCTTCTATGTTCCTTAACTCCTATTGCTTCTGAGCCCCCAAAGAGCCCCACATCCCATGCTCCCAATGGTGTCTGGGAGGAGAGCAAGGACAGAGTGAGCCCCTTGGGACCACAGCCTGGGGCTGTGGTGGGGATGCTGGTGCTGATGCACAGTGCAGCCTGTCCAAGCCTCCTCTTAGACATGGACATCTGCTTGCTAAAGGGGAGATGCTTTGCAGGCTGCTGGGCTGTGCTGGAATAACCAGAGCCCTGAAGGCTGCAGGGTAAAGGAGCAGAGTAATTGGGTTTAATGGCAGCGGCTGAGCATTAAACTGTCTGTGCAGCACTGTGGGTCTCTGGCCACATTCCCATTCATCCTGCTTCTGCCACGGCTCAAATGACGCCGATTTCCTTGGCTCTATGGTAACAAAATCCCTGAGATTTGGCAGAGAGGGAGGGAGGGAGCCCCCCTGCATCCCATGGGGGGATACTCTCCCCTTCCAGGCTTTAGGAACCTTCCAGACATCGCAGTCTTCCAGAGTGAGTAGAAAAAGGATAGCCAAAAGAAATGAAGAGTCTGAATCTGTTTGACTTCTGCCCTAAGCAGTTCTTGTATGTGTATATAGGGAACGGGAGGGAAGTGCTGCTCGTGGGCATGTGTTCTTGAGCAAGGGTTGCAGAAATAGCCCTTGGGGTGCTGCACTCCAGTGTGGAAAAAATAACTAGTGCTGGCACAGCAACCATGCACGTCTCGTTCAGCTCCGAGAGCTCTGGTCAAATAGAAATGAAAAGGAGAAGTTGCAGGAGTGAGGCAGGGAATGCTTCCCTTGGAAACAGCCCGTGAAGCACACAGGAAAACCAGGATTTGGGGTTTTTTCTTCTCTTCTTTTGCTATTGGTTGCAGTGAACGGATCCCCAGCTACGATTACCATAGAAACATGTGAGGATGCCAGCGACTGGAGCACCAGCATTGGAGGTACTGCTTGGGACCTGCTGGGCTCAGTACTGCAGAGGATGGGGATGTGGGGAAAGAGGGGAAAAAGCAGGGATGAGGCGCAGGATTCCTCTTGCTGGAGCAGCTCTGATGGAGGGTCCACTGGGAGTATCCAGTTGCTGCTTATGGGCGCATACTGCTGTGTTTTATGCTGCCTGTGTGAGGTGTGACTGCAGCACTGTCTTGGGATGAAGTTGTTCCTCAGCCCTAAGGTGTCAAAGTGATGGCCAAATGCTTGGTGTGTCTTAGGGGAAAAAGAAAATCAAATCAGAGGAGTCATAAAATCCTTCTTGCTGCTCTGGTGCTCTCTGAGCACTCCTTATAACACTGGTGCCCGCTTTGTGTGTGCCAGAGGATGGGGAAAGCAGGTCCCTTTCCAGCTGCCCCTCCTTGGGCTTTACCCCAGTATCCTGGGCCTGCAGCCAAGCAGGTCCTCACCCTTAGTGGGGCCAGAAGGGGAGCCCAGAGCGGATCACTGTTTAAACCCCTATGAGGATTCTAAGGTTCTCCCTTGCTTTCCCTTTCTCCAGATGACACCTTTGCTTTCTGGCGAGGCCTGAAGGACACAGGTCTGCTGGAAGAAGTGATCCAGGAGTTCCAGCAGGAGCTGGTGGAGACCATGAAGGGCTTGCAACAGCGAGCACAGGATCCACCACTGCAGCTCAGTGGTAAGGGCCTGGGCATGGCCCAGTGTCACTTCAGGATAAGGGCCTGTGGGGTTTTCTCTGGGATATCTGATGGCACTGTAGGGACATAGTTTTCATCGTGAGTAAATCCCACTTCTGGCTGCTCCCCAGGCAGGCGCTTGGCTGCGCTCAGGGATGTTTCAGGTGGCCTCAATTCCCCATTCCCGGGGATTCCAGTCTGCTGGCTCTGGGTCTGGGCAAGCGCTTGGCTTGGGAGCTGAGGTGGGATTTAAGCCTTTAGAATAACAATGCAGCAACCAGCTACTGTGCCAGCAGATTCCATATCACCCCTGCTATGCAGGAGAGGACTGTTTATACTCTAGTGACCTCTTGCACTTTCTCATGACTTCTGTCCTCTTCCCCAGCGTCTTGTGTTACCCTCCATCAGATTTTGGCTGTCTCAGCTGAATGTCTTCACTGTTACGTGGCTTTTGACCAAGCTGTAACTAGTCTGCACGGGAATTGTGCTTCACTCAAAGGTCTCTGTCTTGTTTTTAAGATGCTGTTTTACTCAACAATGTAGTCCAGAACTTCGGGATGCTGGATCTGGTCAAGAAGGTCCTGGCCAGCCACAAGTGTCAGATGGATCGCTCGAGGGAGCAGTACGCACGGGATTTAGCAGGTAACTGCAAGGAAACGGGGGTCATGTTAAAGCTGATGCATGGTAAACCAGCCGTGGTGGGCCTGGCATTGCCATACCCCTGATGCTGATCCCTCTTCCCTCTGCAGCTCTGGAGCAGCAGTGTGATGAGCACCGAAAGCGAGCCAAGGAGCTGAAGCACAAAGCGCAGCATCTCAACAACGTCCTGATGACCCTCACACCCGTCTCTGTCCCCACGCCTTTAAAACGTCCCAGGCTGACCAGGGCCACCTCCGGACCCGCTGCCATCACCTCCCAGGTGCTGTCACAGCCGGCACAGCTCGCCGTCACCCCCGGTGTGCCCGTCTCCCAGCTCACCAACCTCCCTCTTGGCAAAGTGGTCTCAACCCTCCAGCCCCCGGTGCTGGGGAAGAGCTCAGCCCAGCCTCCTGCCACCAGCTCCCCGGCCTCCCCACTGCTGGGGGGGTACACGGTGCTGGCCTCCGCCGGCTCCACCTTCCCAGGAGCAGTGGAGATCCATCCGGACGCTTCCAACCTGACGGTGCTGAGCACGGCCGCCGTGCAGGACGGCAGCACGGTTGTGAAGGTGGTGAGCCCCTTCCAGCTGCTCACGCTGCCAGGACTCGGCACAACCATCCAGAACGTGACTCAAATGGCTCCCAGCGGGAGCACGGTCGTGACTGTCCCATCCGGTGCCACCGAGGCCACTGGGGATGAACACGCTGCCACCACCATCGAGGTGACCGCAGTGGCTGATGAGGCGGAGCAGAAGTGAAGGGGGGCTGTGCCTGGAGGGACACTGGCCATGCTCTGGGTGGAACTTGCCTTTTCTCTGGCTGCGCTGTGGGATGAGGAGCGGTGTAACGAGGGGCAGGGGTTGAGGAGGCTTGGAGCGGCTCAACATTGGTAACCAGGGCAGGTCAGAGGAAAGGACGGGGAGAGGAGATGCCTGGAGATGGGAAAGGTGGAAGTGCCCTGTTTGGAGGAGAGAAAAGAACCAAAAAGCTTACTTTTGTATGAAGCTTTCCTCTCCTGTTCTCTTGCGATAGTTCTTCTGCTCTGGCTCATCAGCCCTGCCTCATCTGCAGGCGGACCTGGAGCAGTGTCCATTGAGCATCAGGAATGCAGGGCAGGGAGAAGGAGGTAGCAGAAGGAGGAGCAGGCAAAGCACTGAGCAGGCACCGATCCGGCTGCTGCGGACTGATGGGAGTCAGGGAAATGCTGCTCCCCATCCCTGAGGGCTGCAGGGAGGGAGAGAGGACGCTGGGAGCAGATTGTCCATCGGGAGCAGGGAGAGGCTGTGCATGGCAGCACGGGCACAAGCCCAGGGAGCTTGGCTTCTGCGTGTGACACTGGCTTGGGGTGGCAGGAACAAGTGGGAGCTTATGGTGGTGGTCCTGTTGCGTTGCCCAGCTCTGCTGGGGGAAGGAGGGAGGAAGAGGAACCCGGGGAGCCAGAGGAGCTGTAACCTGTGAGGATTTGGGGTCTCTTTGGGGTCTCTTGTTTTCTCTGAAGCAGAAATCCATTCTTGGGGATGTTTTTATGCGAGCAGCAGTTTTTAAGCAGAGCCCTTTGGGAAGGATGTGCTGGGAGACAGAGACGTTGGATGTGCAGAGCTGAGCTCCACAGCGCTCCAAGGACCTTGCACTCAGTAACAGGGCTGCAGGATCAGGCTGGTCCTCAGCATCATCCTGGGTGCCTCATCCCATGGGAGCCGGGTGCTGTGTTCCCTCCCTGCTGGATTTGAGCAGCTATTCCGGAGCGGGGTGGTCCATGATCCCCCGGGGACCCCTTTAACCCTTTCCTCGCTGCGTGTCTCATGGCCCTGTGCAAGGGCCCACGTGTGGCTGCAGCGATGCTCACGCTGGATCAGGTGCTGGATGTGCTGGGGGCTCTGCACATTGGCTCTGGCAGCAGCAGCCATGAGAGGTCGCTTCAGTGAGCTAATAAATACTTTTCTGAGAGAGGGGTGCTGGTTTTGTGTGTTCCTGTGTGCGATGGTGACAGACAGGGCCACAATGGCACAGGACACTGGGAAACACACGTGTGCTCTGTGCTTGCTGCTGTCCATGTGGGCAAGGATGCTTCAGGTCCTTTGGGGGATAGCCTAAGTCCTTTAAGAGCACATTGTGATGCTGTTGCTGTGTGGGGGGTGTTTGAGCAGTGTATGGGATGCATTGTTGTGTTGGGGGGTTGTTAACCGTAAGGGGTTTGGATCTCAATCTGTAGCTGGTTTGGTGATACACCGGGAGGAATGACATTCGGGGGAGAAGCCTGGGTTTGTTGCAGGAAGACGAGCAGAGTTTGTGTTAGGATTCTGTTGGAAGAAAAACCTCTTGGCACCAGTACAGACCCAGACAAACACATGAATTAAAGTGATTTTAGTGCTGTCTCCAAGTGGGAGCAGTTTCATCCCAAATGTGTTCATGGAATAAGGTTTTATTGTGGTTTTCTTTGCTGTTGATGCTTTTAATTTCAGGAACTGGGAAGACTGGGAGCATGGCACAGCGACAGCCCCATGGAGATCATGGCTGAGGGAAGGGGCAGCCACAGCTCTGGGCAGCCTGGGTCAGTGTCCCACCATCCTCAGGGCTTCCAGGAGTTTGCATGGATGTGGCCGTCAGGAATGGGAATGTTGTGAAGGGAGCGTTGCCTGGAGTTGGAAAGGATGCTGGGATGCAGTGGGTGAAGCAGGAGGGTGTCTCTGTCCATCCTGCCTTCGTGCCCACTGACCACCACTGGTCCAGCCTGTGGCATCCCCAGGCCATGGTGGATGCTGTCAACCATGGAGTCTTTCTGGAGGTAATTCAGGAGTCCCTATAAAAGCCTGGTTTAGGGACCCTGCATCTGCTGTGGTTCAGTGAACCCATGACATCGGGTCACTTTAGGTTTCTTTTTCCACCCTTTGCCTGGGATGTGGATGTGGGTGGATGAGGCAGCATCCTGGGAGGAGACCTCCCTGCAGCAGTGCCTACACTGACATCCTCATCCTGAAATGGTGCAGGAGGCAGCAGGGTCCCCACTGGGTGCTTGTGGCACTCAATAGAGCCTCCATCCCCAGCACAAGCAACCAGCTTGGCACCCGGCACCCACTATGTGCTGCCCATAGGGTCCTGTTGCAAAGTACAGGTTTTAACTTGGACATTAAGCTGAGGGTTTTGGGGGGACTGTGCTGTCCCTGGAGTGTCCTCAGCACAGGCAGGGGGTGTGTGGGGCTGCGGAGCCCCAGACGTGGCTCTGAAGCCTGGTTTTCCACGGCACGGCTGCACCAGTGCTGATAACACCTCCTCAGGCTGTGCTTGGAAGGGTTCTGATGGGCAATCAGCACGAAGAGGTTTATTCTTCGAGGTGTTAGATGTTTCATTTCAGCTGAAGCCAGCACTTGCAGCCGGGGAGGAGGAACTCTGCCTAATCAGGGCTTTTCCCTCCCTGCCTCCTGCTGTTAAGGTATCAGTCTTTTCTCCCTCTTATCTTTGTACCTGGGACAGCCTTAGGCCAAGGAACCATAAAGGGTTGTGGTCACCGTGAGCCTCGAGCCCTCTCCAGTGTCAGCAGTGGTGCTGAGCTGCATCTGGGGGTGCATTTCTACCCCAAACCCCCCCATTGATGCACTGTGATGGTGAGTGAAGGTCCCTCTATCACAGGGCTGCTGGGCACTAAAGTGCATTGGTTCACCTGCCCAGCCCTTGAGAGCTGTGTGCTGAGCATCCTGCACCATCCATCTCTGCTTGGGACAAACCGATCCAGGTTATCCAAGGGCTGTGGGTTGGGAGGAGGCGGCCAGGTTTGGATGGGAATACAGCTGGAGGCATCTCCTGGCTCCTTTGTATGGATAGTGGAGAGGTGGCACCTGGGAGGGGGATGAATTCAGATTGGTGGCATCCCCATGTTGGTGTGAGCAGTGCTGGGCTCATGGCAGTGGGCACTGAGTGCCAGGGCAGAGCAGAGCAGGCAGCAGCTCTTCCCTGGCCCCATGCACCTTTACCTGCTCTGGGGACCGGAGATCACTTCATCGGTGGAGCGTTCCCAGCGTGGATGTCCTTTGCCCCATAGGCAAGGCTCCCTAGGGATGTAAACACTTCCCAAGTTATTAAAAGCTCTTCAAGCAGATTAGGGCTGGTGCAGTCCTCCCCTCCCTTTGCAGCTCTTGGGGAAGCCTCATATCCCTGCAGAGGTCGGCTGGGATGCTCTGGGATGCCCCAGCAGTGGCTGTGCCTCTCCTAAGGAAGCTGCGATGCTTCCCTGCTCTGTGGAGGGCATCTGAGTGCTTGTAGGGCTGTTGATAACTCACAGTAGGGCTGAGGCTTGAGAGGGGAAAGCAAGAAGTGACCTGCAGCAAGGTGTCAGCAGGGATTATCAGTTACCGTGCGGGTGCAGCAGGGATGGGGCCATTGCAAGATGCTCTGGCCATGGTGCATGTCCCATGCTGTGCATGGCTGCTCTGCATCCTGGTTCTCCAGCCCAGGTTTCAGGAGGAGGGGTGAAGCATCACTGCTGAAGCACGGGGAGCACATCCCACCTGCAGATCAGAGGGAGGGTCACCCCATGGCACTGAGAGCAGCACTGAGGCTCTGTGTTGGGGAGCCCCCAGGCCCTGTTACCCCCATGGGGGCTGCACTGCCATGGACTCCCAGAGCTGGAGCATTGGGGTAAGGGTGTTGTGAGCCGGGGGTCCTTGGTGCCTGCTCTGCCGCTCTGGTGCTGCCGGCAGCTGCCTTCCCGGGGTTCTCAGCCGTGCTTCCCTCTCCTCCCCATCCTGGGGGTGGGCAGCACCGCGGGGGGAGCCAGGGCTGCTCCGTCCGCAGCCGGCTGTGCAGGATAAGGGCTGCGGAAGCCTCGAGCCGTGTCCCCGTTTTCCCCGGGTTCTGTGACGATGGAGGCACTGCGGTTGTGGATTCTCCTCCAGGCCCCCGCGGGAGCATTTGGGAAAGAGCCGGGGGGGCTCCCGCTGCCCGAGCATCCCTTCGGCAGCGGTGCAGGCAGAGCCGCGCCGTGGTCCTGCCCGTGCTGCTGCCGAGGACCGGCTCCTCCGGGCTGGTTTAGGGGGTTGCCATGGCAGGAGATGCTCCAGCATCCTCAGGGACGCCAGTTCACCCTCGGACCGTCACCCCCGTGCTCTGGGATGGGGGGGGGGGGCTGCAGCCGAGCCAGGGCAGCAGCGATGGTTTCATGGGATAACCCCCTCCCCCGTGGCTGTTGACAGCATCGCCGCAGGAATGGAAACCAAAACTCGGGGCTGTGCGTCGAAAATGAGCACATCCCGGGTTTCGGTTCTTCCCCTCCTGACGCTGCTGCTGCGGTGACGCAGCGCTGCCTCCTCCCCGCCCCGGCTGCCGGAGCCCGGCTTCTCCCTGGGCTGCTTCCCTGTTCCTATGGCCGTGGTACACACGGGAGCCTGGGGGGCAGCGGAGGCAATGGGGGCAGTGGGGCAGTGAAGGCTGTGGGGGCAGTGGGGCAGTGGAGGCAGCGGGGGCAGCGGGGGCTGTGGGGGCAGTGGGGCAGTAGAGGCTGTTTTCTGCTGGAGCCGTAGGGGGAATATCCCGCCTGTAAAATCAGAGCCAAACCCCTTCCATCCCACCTGGGAAACGCGAGCAAAGCCCCGGGGCCGGGGTGAGCCTCGCTCTGACAGCGTGGGGGGTTTGGGGGTACTTTGTTCCCGGTTCTTGCTGCTGTCTGATGGAGCCGTTTGCTGTGGTTTAGAGTCGGTGCTGTGGGGAGGAAGGTTTCTGCCCACACCGCACAGAGTGGGGCCACGCTCCGTCGCTGTTGCATGTCCCGGTGCCTGTGCTCGCTTCCTGAGCTGATGCTTTCCCTTTGGCCTCCCTTGGCTGTGGAGCTCCATCTTCACCGGGGCAGGGATGGGGCTCCTGTGCTGCCCCAGCTGAGCAGCGCTCATAGCAGCTGTGATGGAACAGCCGCTGTGGGGGCTCTGTGGGGTCACTTCCTGCTCTGAGGCTGAGCCACCCGTGAGCGGATCACGGCCCTGCTGCTGGGAGCTGGCATGGCCTCAGCTCCGGCAGTGACACGGGCTTTGGTGCCCATGGGCAGCCGGGCCCCATGGCCACCCATGGCTCCATCCAGTGCACCCAGGCCTGGGTGACACTGATGTGAAGCTCCCCTCCCTTGGGTCACCCTCAGGTGATGCTGAATGGGGGCTCCCTCCGAGGCACCCAATGGGCACAACCACATGAAACTGGAAGGTGAGAAACATCCTTTGTCTTCCTCCTTCCTTCAGTGGTGACAGACATGACAGGAAGTTGTCCCTGCCATCCTTCCCCCCTGCTCCTGGCTCCTCCGTGCTTCCTCCTCCTGCTCCAAGGACCCTTTCTTTTCCCTGCTGACACTGCCTTTGGGTCAGGCCATGCTGTCACCAAACCTGATGTGCTCATCTCTCAATGGAGGGATTTAACAGCATTGCTGCCAGTGGGAAAACTTCACCTTGAGTGCCTGCAACCTCTTACAGCCGCTTGGTGTGTTAGCTTTGTGCCAGCTGCCTGCTGGAATGAGGATAACTTCATTAGGGAAGGCTGGGACCTGCACTGCTGGGCACAGCATCTGCTCTGCAGCTCTGTGCTTTCCAAGGCCTCATGCCTATGCTCTGCCATAGCTCCAGTGCTGTGGTGTGGTCCTGGGGCCGGAGGAGAGTTACAGGAACCTCCTGGGCCTTCTGCTTGGATGTGTACGTTCTGGGGGGTCTTGGACTGCTGCACTTCCCATCCATAGGTGTGTGTCACCCTCAGATTGACACCACCGCCACTTGTGCCGTGCGAGGGCTGCACTGAGCTGCTGCTGGATTGGCTCGGGAGCTGTGATGGGGCGATGCTGGAGGGATGAACCCCCTGCATCCAGGGTGCTCAGCACCGGAGGATGCTGCTGGTGCAGCGTCCTGCAAGCAGGGATGCGTGTCTTGCCACCGGAGGTGTGGGTGCTGCAGCCGTGCACAGAGCAGGGGCACCCTCGTGGTGACCTGGCTCCTTTGGGGGTTGGCGTTGATGGGTTTTGGCTTGAGGTTGGACTTTGTCATGGGGAGTACCTCGGCTGGGGAGCAAACGGAAAACGAAAGTGATGCTGAGGAACAGAAAGGAAACCAGCGCGGGGCCCCTCCCGGAAGCTCTATTTAAGCGGAGGCTCAGCCGCTGCCGGGTTGGGGACCGAGGGACCGGGACCGTCGCTGCACCGCTTTGTCTCCGCTTTGTTACCCCCGGAGCCGCCTCCGAGCGCTGGAAGAGACCGAGCGCGGGTGAGCAGCGGCGCGGGGCAGAACCGGGATGCGCGGCGGGGGAAAGGCCGGGCTGGGAGCCCGGTACCGGGGGTGTGTGTGTGGGGGGGCAGAGCCGGTCCCGATGGCGGCGGTGCCCCCGCCGGGCTCCGGCTCCCCCCGCCCCATCACCGCCCGGTGCCGGTACCGACTCCCCCCGGTGCCCGCGGGCGGGGCGAGGCGGGGCCGCCGTGATGCAATTTCCGCGAAGTCCGGCCCCGGTTTGAATGCGGGGAGGCCCCAGGAACGAAACCACCGCCGTGGGCGGTGAGACCCCTGCACCCCCGGGATGGCGGCGGTGAGGGCGGCTCGGGGGGCTCCGGGGGACCGGGGCGGCGGCTCGGGGGGATCGGAGCTCCCGGTAACCGAGCAGCGGGCTCCGGAGGAGCTGCATGGCGCGGGGGGCTCCGGGGGGCTCATCCCGGTCCTGCCTTGGCTCGCAGCATCACCACGCTTTGGGGGGGGGGGTGTCACGGTTTTGGGGTGCGCAGCCCCGGGCGGGGGGGGGGGGGCAAGGAGCATCCCACCACCTCAGCCATAACGGGGGATGCGGGTGGGAGCTCCCAGTATAAAGTGAACTTTTTATACTGGGATGATGGGGATGCGGTAGTGAGGGGGCCGGTGCCTGGGCAGCGGTGGCACTTGGCAGCACGGTGCCAGCTCCCTGGGTGGGACACGGTGTGAATTGTCTTGATGGCTAAGCCTGGGGCGAGGAGGGGCCCCCAGGACCTCCATGGTTGCTTTTGCTCAAGAGGCAAATACCGAAGGGGATGCGAGTTTTGTGCAGCCAAGCAAGTGGAGGTGATGGGGTGGCACCCGCGGTGCCAAACCCCTCCAACCCGCCTGGTCGCTGATGAGGAGCTGGGGGATGCTGCCCTGGTCCCACATCGCTGCTCTGAGCACTCGGGAGAGCCAAAACTCTCCAAGTCTCAGTTCCGGTGCTCGGCCGGGGCCGGTAACCGGGTCCGGGTCCCATCCCTGGGTGTCAGTCCCCGTGTCCGGCACTCTGCCCCCCTCACCCGCTCTGTTCGGGGGGCACTTGGCTTACTCCAGCGTAGCGCGTTGCCTAATCCCTGTTAATCATTAAGCAGGCAGGAGCTGACAAAAGGCCGCCGGAATGGCGGCTCGGTCACGGGGAGCGTTCCTCCGCCACGGCCACGCTTCCACTCGCCATTCCCGGGGGGATGCGGCTATTCCCTCAGCGCTGCCCTGGGGACCGCGGTGGGATACGGCACGGCCTGGCCCTGACCTGCAGCGTGGGTCGGGTCGGGTGGGTTTGGAGCTGTGTTGGTGAGGGATGAGGGGAGATGGGGCTGTGGGTGCTGCAGAGGGGGTGTACCATAACCCACCCGGGGGTTCACCCCTCAGCGGGTGCGAGTGGCTTTAAACACGAGGCTGCGCTGCTCAGGACCGCTGTGATGAGGTTGTTTCACTTCAAATGTGCCCGATTCAGCTTGCAGACCCTGCTCTGCGCCTGCCTGGGAGGCAGTGAGCTCAGTGAGCTCCCACTTCCCTGCGGGCTCTTGGAGTTTGCCCTGTTGATATCAGGTTTGGTATCAGTAAGCAGCTATCTGCTGGTGCACCTCCGCACGCTTCCTTGTGCCTGCATCTCCTCCACCCCAGCCCGGACTGCAAAAGCTCCCATAGCTTTTTCCCCCCCTTTCTCTTATGGTATAAGTTGGTTGTAGAGAGGAAAAGGCTTTAAGATAACTTCAGTGCTGGTGCTGTGCGGAGACTTTAAGAGGGGATTGCACTTCCCCTTCCTCTTCCCTCCCACCTCCAGGCCCAGAGCATGTCCGGGCAGCGTGCTGCACATCCAAGGCGCTCTTACACAAAATAAACAGCAATGGAAGTGACCCTTTAAAGGTGGAATGCTCCCTCTTGGCTTTAGCAAGCTGGGATGTCCTAGGCATGAATGCCAGCAAGAGCCCAGCTCTCCTGTGTGGTCCTTATATGGTTCTTAGAGCCTTTAACCATCAGGTCAGTGTTGTGGCTGCTGCAGGACTGCTTCTCCTCTGGGCTCTGTGGCTGTGGACATCCTGGAACCAGGAAGCTCTGCTCCTGCTCCATGGAGCTGAGTGCTAGCGGTCAGATTCCATCCTCTCTTTGTGTACTACCGGGGTATTCTGGAGTTGTGCAACATCTGTGCAGCTGGGGACAGATCCCGACCTGGAATGCCTTTGTGCCTTTCCCAGGAGAGCTGCTCCTAAGGAAGGGAATTCCAGAGGAAGGAAGGTGAAGCTGCAGTGTTCCCAAGGCTGCAGGTGTTAGCCCTGGTTCAGCTGGGAGTGTGCTTTGGACCCTGTGATGTCCAAAGGAGCTGAAACGTACCCCAAAAGGTTCAGGGGTCTCCCTCCCTCCTGCAGCCCGGCATGGGGTGTGCTCAGGACAGACCATGTCCCCCCAAACCTCTGCCTTGGTTCCCAGGGACAGGGATTTGGCAGGAGCAGCCTCGGATGCAGGATCTGCATCCCCAGCGCTGTGTTGCCTTTGTGGTCTCATTGAGGACCAGTGGAGCATCCCTTGGGCAGCAGACAGTGTCCCACTCCACCTCCTGCCTTTTTTACTGTTTAGGGCTGCTCTCTTATGTTTTGGTTGTTCCCCAAGTGATTTCATTTCAGTGCAAAGCATCTTCCTTATCCTCTGAAGGGGGATGGCTGTAACCTGCCCGCTCAGCTGGGGCTTTGGGCCTGGTACCCACGGGACGCAGCGCAGGGTTGAGGATGCTGCCTGAGCAGGACCACTCCGGTCCCTGCCGGTGCTGTAGGTTCACTCAGTTCAGAGCTAAGAGGGCAGGCAGAGCCATGGCAGCCCCATGCTGCCCATCCAACCAGAAGCTCACACTGCTGCCTGCATGGGAATGCCTCAAGCAAAGGTTTGGAAGCAACAGCACGGAGATGAGTGGGGGTGATTTAGGTCTTGGCATGGCACAGTGACCTGAACCATGGCACAAGAGGTGGCAGTGCTGCTGTGGGACTCTAATGCAGCTCACCCACACAGAAACCACAACTGTGCTCAGCGCCAGGCTCGCTGCCGGACCCTGGGAGATAAGGAGGGCTGATGTTTACCCACGGAGCACGTGTCCAGGCCGAGGAGCGGTGGAGGAGGAGGATTAGGTGATTTCTCCATCGCTTGGCAGCGGTTGGGTGCTGTGGTGCTGGGATGGGATGTGAGTGGCTCGCTGAGGTTGATGCTGTGGCTGCTTTCCCCTTCGATCCTGGCTCTGGGTTTGCTGCCTGGAGCTTCAGCTGGAACAGCAGCTTCAGCACTGGCCAAGCTGGACGGGGTTCAGAGCAAGCGGCTCGAGTGGAAGGTGTCCCTGCCTGTGACTGGATGAGCTTTAAGGTCCACTCTGTGGTTCCAGGAATTCAAAGCGAGTGGTATTCCTGCAGGAGCAGCGCAGTTCACCCCCTGCAGCTGCGGATGCTGCTCTTCCCTGTGTCACTGGGGAGCTGCTCCTTGGAGCCTGCGGGTCGGAGCTCGAGGCGGATGCTGGGCATGAGGCTGGTGGCTTCCCTTGGCAGCACATCCTGCCCGCAGATCTGCCCCAGCGTGCTCCCTGCATGGCCCGGACACAGAGCCCTGCAGCATCATCCCCAGGGATGCTCCTGGCCTGTGGTTACCCAGGAAACTGCCTGAGTGTGGTGGGGAAGGCAGCGAGGCCCCTTCCTCACCTTCCTCACCATGGGGCCAGGGCTCTCCTGGCTGGATGTTCCTAGCAGGTCCCTGTTCCAACATGCGAGTCCCTGGCCTCGGGTGCTGCATCTGAGGAGCAAAGAAGGCGGCTGCTTCGTTAATTAATCCCAGTTAAACGTTTGTGCCACAGGGGAGAACAGGCTGGGGCTTGGAGCCAGCTTTGTCCCGCTCGGTGCAGAGCTGCCGGGATGGATCCAGGGAATAAAGCAGGGAAAAGAAAGTTGGCTGGAGCCAAGTGGGGCAAGGGAGGCACCGGCAGCGGGGGGGGGAAGTCGGATGGTGTGGTTGGAGAGGAGGTTGGTGGCTATGGTGGAGGCTGTGCCAGGACCTTGGGGACCGGCTCCTCGCTGGGTGGTAAATGCTGCTGTGCTGTGGCACACCAGGGATGGAGCTGAGCCCCATGGGGAGCCCACACTGCTCAGCTATGGGACATGGCCCCCTTGGACCCGGGCTGGTGAGTGAAGGCAGCTGGGTGATAAGGAGAAGGTGCTGATGGTGTGTGATGGGTTTGGGTCCTGGGTGAGGTTCATGGCTGCTCGGTGGCGAGCAGGGCAGGGCTGTGCCCGGCCATGGACCTGCTGATGCTTCCTGCTGATCTCTTGCTCCCTGTTTCTTTGTCAGGCTTTGTGACCCCACACCCATGGCTGGCACATCCGTAGCGAGCTAGGACACGGCCGCTCCATGGCACCTCCTCCCATTGGCATCATCTGGTAGGAGCTTCCCACCGTTAAGTTTTACTCCCCTGGAGCCGGCGCTGAGGATGCCGACGGTGAAGAGCCCTGCGGTGCCGCTGGGCAAACTGCTGCAGCAGCTGGAGCTGTGCCTGGTGTGCTCCAAGTGCAGCGTGAAGGACAACGAGATCACCTACCACCTGCGGGAGGTGGAGCACAAGTGCATGTACGAGATCCTGCTGGCCCGCCGCCGCGGCAGCACGGCATGGAGGAAGGTGTCCCGGCGGCCAGGCTTCCCCACCCCGGCACGCTATGCCGTGTGCCGGTACTACGTGATGGGGTTGGGCTGCTGCAAGCACAAGAGCCAATGCACCTTCGCCTGGAGCCCGGAGGAGGCCATGGTGTGGAACTTTGAGCGCGAGCATCAGTTGGAGCGGCGCTGGCTGAAGGATGCGGTGCTGCAGGCGCAGCTTGGGGGTCACCCCACTGCCACCGCGCACCGCACCGTCAGTGCCGCTGCCGACATCGCCAGTGAATTTGGAGGGTGCTTCCAGGAGATCTGCCGGCGATGCTTCTTCAGCTGCCCACAGCGCATCTCAACGGGCGGCCAGGGCCGGCTCTGTGCGATGCACCATGCCTGGGACCCACTGCTGGTGCACGTGGTGTCGGACAGCCGGAGGAAGCAGCAGTACACGGCCATCCAGCCCTGCCCAGAGTTCCTATCCACCTTCAGCTACTGCAGCTTCGTGTCCAAGGGCAAGCCCTGCAAGCAAGGTCCACAGCGCTGCCAGTACGCGCACAGCGATGTGGAGATGGCCGTGTGGGAAGCAGAGAGGGAACACGGTTTGGTCCGCTCCGAGCTGCTGCCGGCCACGGGGAGCGGAGGCACCGATAGCGAGCCCGCGGCACCGGCACCGGTGCACTTGTACTGCCGGTTCTGCATGGTGACCTTCAGCTCGCAGGAGAGCTTCGAGAGCCACTGTGTATCCGTGGAGCACTTGCAGATGCTCTCCGAGGATGCCTCGGTGCAATGGGTGCACCGCGCACCGCCGCTCGGGCTGAGCAAGTTCTCGCTGTGCAGCAGGTAAGGCACACACGTGGTGAAGGGGACAGGGGCTGGCTCCATAGGAACCCCGTGGCATCTGCGACACCTCTCTCCTGACAGAGTGGACGTGTGTGAAATGGGGAATAGCTGCACCAAGGCGCATTCTGTTGAGGAGCTGCAGGAGTGGATCCAAAGGGTGAAGGTTGCTGTGAAGAAAAAGAAGCAAGCGCTCAAGGAAGGACTCTTGTCCTACCAGGACCGGCTCATTGCTGAGTATAGGACGTGCTCCAACGAGGTGTTGATTGTGAGTTGTGGGCAGGGTGGGAGTGGGGGGATGTGGCACATCACAAGGAGCCTCTTGTGTAAGAGCATCACCATTAGGATGGTGATGGGGATGTTGTGATAGGATGGGGGGTGATGGTTTTAAACTAAAAGAGAGGGGATTCAGGCTGGATGTGAGGAGGAAATGGTTTACAATGAGGGTGGTAAAACCCTGGCACAGGTTGCCCAGAGAGGTGGTGGATGCGCCATCCCTGGAGACATCCAAGGCCAGGCTGGATGTGGTTCTGAGCAACCTGATGGAGTTGAGGATGTCCCTGCTCGTTGCAGGTAACCTTTGAAGGTCCCTTCCAACCCAAACCATTCTATGATTCTATGCAGCACCCCCTTTGGGAAGAGCCTGCTCAGGGCCACACTGCTGTGGGTCCTTTTGGTCCCCAAGGCTGCTGCATGGGGACACTGAGCAGTGGAGGAGGACTGAGCATGAGGAGTTACCAAGAGCCCCCTCTTGGGAGGATGCAGGAGGAAGTCAATGGATGCAGACGGAGGTCTCTGCAGTGGGTCCTTGAGGGGCTGCCTTCAGTCTCACTCCTCTCGTGCCTCCCCTACAGATGTCTGAGCACGTCGAGGGTGTCAGGGTGGTGTGTGAGCAGCCCCTGCTCGTGCAGCTGGAGGCCAGGAGGATGAAATACCAGTGGAAGTTCAGGGTGCACTCCCAGGTAAGCCCAGTGCAGCAGGAGGCTGTGAGCCGCTCCTCTGCACAGCCTTGGGGGCTGTTTGAGTTAATCCTTATTGCTGGAAGAGGCTCAGGGGTTGGGATTTGGGGCTGTCCAAATGAGGACGGGTGATGGGGATGCGGGAGCAGCTCAGGCTCGCGTGGTGCCTGAGCTGGGGCCGTGTGTGAGGGATGCAGACACCGTGCTCCTGTCTCGGCTCGTGGCTGATCGCATCACCTCCCACGTGTCATCACAAATAACAAGGCTCAGCTCCTTTCCTGCCCTGGGTTTTGCGGGTGTCCTCTCCAGCACCAGCGCTTCCTCTTCACAACAGACATGCTCAATGGGTGTAGAACTGAAAGCTGAGGTTCTTTAAGACCTCAAAGCTGCTGTGGGGTTGCGCGAGGAAGGAGCTCCGTTAAGGAGAATTTTGATGCGCTGGAGGTCCAGCATAGCAACAGTTTCCAGTAGGAGAACCCCATCGGCCACTGGGCTTCTCCCATGGGCTGCCCTCACTGTCTTCTCCTTCCCTGGCAGATGCCTCTGCAGCACGTGGCACTACTGAAGCGGGAACCTGGAGTCAGCTTCTACCTCTCTGGGAATGGGCTTTCCCGAGGCCTCCACTACATCCGTGGGGAGCACGTGGCCATGCTGCCCACCTTGCCCCCCACGCCGCTGGTGGAGGTCTGCATGGAGAGCAGCACGTTGGGCGTCTTCGAGCAGTGGGTGGTGTTTGACTTCGGCAGGCGCCCCGTGCTCCTACAGAAGGTGAAGGTGAAGGTGGGCCGGCGGGATGCCCCCCAACACATCCCCAACAGCAGGGAGAACAGCCGCGTCGTCAACTTCGTGCGGTGGCATAGAGGTAACCGCATCATCGTTCCCAGTGTGCTGAGGACTGCTGAAGATATGCTTCTGCTGGCCAAGTACAAGACTCCTGCCCTGGAGCTGGAATACCAAAGTGAGGGGAGTGCAACCGTTCCCATCACCCGACTCAACTATCGGGAGAGGATGCACAACTTCCTTTTCCGTGAGGAAGAAGCTGAGCAAGCTCTGATTGCCAAGTAAGTGCTGGGTTTGGATCCGCAGGGGTTCCTCGTGGCTGTGGACCAAAGGCCCATTGATACCCTTGGGGCTATGCTGCTACTGAAGTCTCTTCCGGGTTGGGTCCTGAATCGCCTTCCCAGGAAAATGGAAACCTGCCAAGAGAGACAGCTCTTTGGGTACTGATAACAGGGGAAGGGCTGGGTTGGTCCTGTGGCCATGGAGTAGCTCGAAGCACAGCTTCTGTCTCTGCGTGCCCAGGGGCCCAGCAGACCCTCTCTGGGTGTAGGTGGCAGTCTCCTCTCTGCAGTGGGGAGGGTGGTTGCTGAGCCCATGGGCTGGTTCTCTGCTGTTCACGTGGCTGTTTCCTCCTTTCAGACTCAACCTGCGGGTTGTCATCTCGCTGTTCCCCAGTCTGCAAAGCTTGTCCATGGGGGTGAAGTTTGCTCTCTCTGGTGAGCTGTTTGCTGAAGTGCCTACCCCTTACAACCTCTCGCCGGACACAGACGAGGGGTATCTGTTGAGCAGGTCTGTGCCCACTGCTTTGCTGGCGCTTGACCCACCTGCAGACAACCGCGTTTACGAGGTTATTGTGGAGCATAAAGCCACCACGGAGAAGACCATCTGGCTACAGATACCAAAGAGATGCTGCACGGAGCTGGAGTTCCAGTCAAACACATCCCACAAAGTGGAAATCCAGTTCCAGATCGACCAGCTGCTGTTCCGGCAGTGGCACCGGGCTGTGGACACCCTGCTGGATGAGAAGCTGGTCCTACCTGATGTCGCCAGTTGCTCTATCCCCTACTCTCTTGGGTCACCACAGAAAGGGAACAGCAAGCAGAAACTCGCCATCTCCTTGATCACAGGCCAGACAACCAGCAACCGACAGGTCCCACCTCTTCTCATCTATGGGCCTTTCGGCACAGGGAAGACGTTCACCTTGGCCATGGCCACCATTGAGATCCTCAGGCAGCCCAACACGCGGGTGCTGATCTGCACTCACACTAACAGGTTAGCAGGGGTGGGGGAAGAGGCAACCAGAGCTATGAGCCAGGTCTGTCGCTTGCCTGGTGGGATGAGAGGGAGCCAGGGTGGATGAGATGGAGCCGAGCTGCCCTTTCCTTCGTATTCATTTCAATTACTTCTTTAAAGAAGTTCTTTTTTATTGAATGCCTTAAACTGGGTTGGACTTCCTGCTAGGAAGAATCCTGGCATGGGTGGAAGCCTCTGTGGAAGAGTTCCTGCCCCGATGGTCCTGCCTCATTGTAAAATGGGGGTAGAGAGACAGTTCTTTCTAACCTTTGCTGTGTACTGGAAGGAGTGGGAAGCTGTTGGCTGACCTTGCTGGGATAATACGGCGCTCTGCTTGCTTTTGAAGACCGTTGTGCACTGTGCACAAGCTGGTTTTTGGCTTTTCCAGGGAGACTTTGAGGGAGAGGAGATGCAGATGTGGTGTGACTGCCATTGACTCTGCCCTCAGAGGGAGCAGGGCAAGACTGTTAAAATCAGGGCAGTTATGCTCAAGAAGTGTGCACATCCGATCCTGGAGGCTGGTACGCCTTTGTTTGTCATGTATAATAGATGGGTGACTGCTAGTCTTAGCCTCTTTCAGGCTGTCTGCTTGCACTGAAGCTTCTCCTCCAGATCCTGTGTCACCCTCGTGGGCTGTCAGAGGAGAGCTCTGTGTGACCCGGCCCTGGAGAGCAGCAGGGCCACAGGTTTTGTGGCATCACATCGTGATCACGTTGCATCGGAAGATGCCCTAGTCTGAACTGCCAGCTTCTGGTTTAAACCGTACTCAAAATAGGCTTGGAATTGGTGGCTGCGTAAGCAGCGCCTTCTCTTTGTGTATGTGAATATCTCCTGGGATGAGAATATTGTGAGCCAAATCTGGGAAGAGTTTGGGTGTGTATTGGTGAATGAGATAGTGCATTGGGATGATGCTGACAGCATTTGGGACCAGCACTTACAAGCCCTTGATGGTTTCCCTTTTTTTTCCCCCTCCAGTGCTGCTGACATCTACATCCGGGAGTACTTCCATACCTACGCGAGCAATGGGCATCCATGGGCTGTTCCCTTGAGGGTTATATCCCCTGACCGTCCCATCAGCATGACGGACCCCATCACACGGTTGTACTGCTGCCTGTCTCCAGGCCGGCGCTCCTTCCAGTACCCCACGCAGGCAGAGATCGACAGGCACCACATCATTATTACCACCTCCATGTTATCCAAGGATTTGAAGGTTCCCCCTGGCTACTTCACCCACATCATGATTGATGAGGCTGCTCAGATGCTGGAGTGTGAAGCTTTGATTCCGCTCTCCTATGCCACTTTTGAGACCCGGATTGTCCTTGCTGGGGACCACATGCAGATCACCCCAAAGCTGTTCTCTGTTGGAGGGGGACAATCTGCTGATCACACTCTGTTAAACCGACTCTTCCAGTTCTACCAGAGAGAGAAGCATGAGGTTGCCATGAAGAGCAGGATCATCTTCAATGCGAATTATCGTTCCACTGCAGGCATCATTGAGTTTGTTTCCAAGCACTTCTACATTGGCAAAGGCAACGCTATCACAGCCAGTGGAAACATCCCACCCCATCCCGAAATATACCCACTCATGTTGTGCCATGTGTCTGGTGTGGCTGAGAGAGATATGTCCATGGTTTCTTGGCACAACACCTCCGAGATAATACAAGTTATTGAGAAGGTGAAGGAGATCTATCAGAGGTGGCCGGATGAGTGGGGTATCCGAGACCTGAAGAGCATCTGTGTGGTCTCCCATGGGATGCAGGTATGTTGGAGAACCACACGTTCCCCATTTGAAAGGGCTGCACATGCAGTGCTGACCATGCTATGAACACATCCTGGTGAACGCTGGGCACTATTTGTGATAAACCTATCCCCCGTGCTCGTGAAAATGAGGAAGCTGGGGTCTTGGATGCTGTGGCTTTTTGGGGTGCTCCCAGTTTGGTAGCACATTGTGGGTGGTCAGAGCAGAGATGCCTCTCGGTGGCATGGTTTAGTTGAAGCTTTCTTTCAGCATCTTCTGGGCAGGTTAACTATAGGGCAGCCTATGGGCACTGGTGGCAGCCCAGGATGCACGGCTGTTGTTGAGTAACTTCCTTGGGGAGCCAGCAGCTGAGGAGGGTGAGGGACCTGGGGACATTTCTGAGCTGGAACTGCGTACATTTGTGCCTCTTTCTTTCTTGCCAGGTTTCTGCAATGAGACAAGAGCTGAGGAAAAAGCAGCTACATGATGTGGTGGTAGAGAACTATGAGAACCTGCCAGGTCTGTGTCTTGGGCAGTGGCTGCTCAGGCCTGACTGCCTTTGAGCTCCTCTGTGTGCTGGGGGGAGCTTCCGCAGTCACATTGGGGTACAGCAGTCTACAGCAGCTACAGCCGCTGTGTCAGGGACAGAGGGTCATTAGCAGAGGTCCTTCCAGCATCTTCATATTGTCCTCATTAAAATGGAAGTACGGGCTGACCCCATGGCAAAATACCTCCCGGGAGGGCTGCATATGGTGCTTTGAGGCCGAGCTCCTCTCCCTGTGGCTCTGCCACCACCACAGCACTGATTAGGAGGCAGTGTCTGGAGATCCTTTGGCTGATTTCCATCCCCTTCGGGTTGTAATTCTTCGATTTCTTCTTTTCCTTAGCGAATAAGATTTCCCACTGGAGTCAATCTGCACCCAACTGTCAGCTCAGCTCCAATATAGACCCTTGCTTTGTGGGAGGGTGAAAACCCCTTAAGTGAGATCCCGTGGACTTGGGCATGTGTGAAGCATGCGAAGCCTCAGTGGGAGAGGCTGCTGAGGGATGGGAACCGAAACCAGGATGGGCTGTGGGTACCAGTCACAGCAGAAATCCCAGACCAGCTCACTGAAGGAGTCTGCTGCTCTGCTGATGGGAGAGGGACAGGGCTCGGTTTGGCCTCAAGGACTCAGCTGATGATTCAGCCATGGATTTATTATTATTATCTTTTTCTTGTGCAGCCGGGACTCCTCGTGGTGAGAATAACCAACCCCCGGGGTGTGTTTCTGACCTCCACACCCTTTCTTTGCAGCCTCTTCCCAGCTCTGAAATCACCAGGGTGCCTCTTGCTGTTTGTTATTTGTCCTTGAGGGGAGAGGTGTTCTTGTCACTGCTCTTGTTCCCCTCGGTGCCCTGAGGAATCTGGGATTCACAGAGAACTCAGTGCTTGTGAGTGGTGGTGGCACTGAGCACACCGGTGGCTCCATGGGCTGTCCCAGTGCCTTTGTCCCATCTGCAGTCTGCCCTTCCCTCCCTGGCATGTGGGTGGTGGTGGCCTCGTGGTGTCCATCACGGTTCATGCCTGGAGGCCCTCAGGGTCCCCAAGAGCTGCTTGATCACATCAGGTCACCCCCATGACTCAGCCAAGCGAGGTTACCCAGGCCATGGCCACGTAACACAGCGCAGATGGGCAGGAACTTCTCTGTTGGGTTCTCATGAGTGACTTCTCCCTTGTCCCCTCCGGTGCAGGGCGGGAGTTCCGGGTCATCATCATCAGCACAGTGCACACCACCGAGAGCCTGCGCCTGTTGGCCTCCCACCACCTCGAGTTCTTCAACGAAGCCAGAGTGCTCAACACGATCATGACCCGGGCACAGTCGCTGGTTGTTGCGGTGGGGGATGCGGTGGCCTTGTGCTCCCATGGCCAGTGCAGCAAGGTCTGGAAGCGCTTCATCCAGGAGTGCATTGAGAAGGGGAGCGTCTTCCCAGAGGACCTGACAATGGCCCAGATCAAGCAGGCTGCATATGACAAGGATTGCTGGAGCAGGAGGAGCCCGGAGGAGGAGGAGGATGACAGCAACACGGATTCCTGGAGCTCTGAGACTGAGAGCATGAATCCCGACGATCCCATCCTCCAGGAGCTCCTGGATGAGAGCAAGAACATGCTGGTGACGGTGTCTGAAGAAGGGCTGCTGAATGTGAAGTCTGAGTCTTCAAGCCTGTGGGAAGAAAGGCAGGAATACGTCAGCTTCTCTTCTCAGGTGATGCAGGAGTACCTGCGCATGCATCCGCAAATGTACAAGAGGTGCGAGCTGATCAAAGAAAGGTTTGACAGAGCTTCTGCCTTCACCCTCAACGACTCCCCTGCCATGACCATTCACATCAAAGGCAGAGTTCACTGTGGAACTGCTTTCACCGGGGATGAGGTGCTGGTGGAAATCCTGCAGAGCGGCACATCTGAGAGCAGCAGCCACCGTCTGCAGGGGAAGGTGGTGGGCATCCTAAAGCGTGGGGAGAGGGAACGCACCTTCATCTGCATGATGGATGAATTTGATCCCCGGGTGATGATACCCATCGATCTCACTGTCACCAAGATATTCGTCCCAGGGCTGAAAGAGAAACCCAACGTCATTCCCATCCGCAAGCTTGTCAATGGGAAGTACAGAGTGGTCAGCTGCGAGAAGATCAGCCAGGAGATGAAGAGATGCCAGTTGTTCTGCGTCCAGGTCATCTCCTGGCGGGAAGGGTTTTACTACCCTTTGGGGGTAATAACAGAGATTATGCATGCAGCACGGACTTTGGAAGAAGGCTTAAAGATCCTCGACTTAGAGTATGGTCTGGAGAAGAAATACCCACCTGGTGTCCTCAAGGAGTCAGCCAGATACGTCTCCAGCAGCAAATTGAGCTTCTCCAAGGGAAACCTCAAGGACTGTCGGAGTTACATGACCTTCACTGTTGACCCTGAGGGAGCCAAGGATTTGGATGACGCTATCAGTGTCAGGGATCTTGGGCATCACTATGAGATTGGGATCCACATTGCAGACGTAGCTGGCATCATTCCTAAAGGCAGTGCCTTGGACCTGGAAGCAAAGAAACGGGGGGTCACCTACTACCCTCCCAACCAGGAGCCTCTTTGCATGTTCCCACCCCACATTAGCCAAGACGTCTGCAGCCTCCTGCCGCAGAAGGATCGTCGGGTCATCTCCTTGTTTGTCACCATAGAGAAGGGGACTGACGAGATGCTAAAGGAAGTCTTCAGCCTCTCTGTGATCCGCTCGGACAAGCAGCTGTCCTATGAAGAGGCAGAGCGCTTCATTAAGGACCACTACAAGGGAGCAGCAGGGGCCCTCTGTTTTGATACCCTGGAGGACTGCATAGCGGTGGCTTATCACTTCTCCAGGATCCATCGGAAGTTTCGGCTGCAGGAGGACTGTTTCTATGACCGTCTGGACGAGGAAAGCTCCCCAGGGAATAGGGGGTCCCATCAGATGATAGAGGAGTTAATGATCATGTTCAACAGTTTTGTGGCTGAGTTCCTCACCAACCAGGAGGACACCCGAAGTGTCACTCCTCTCCGGTGTCAGTGCGAGCCAAACCCTCAGCAGTTAATACACATGAAAACCAAGTACAGCCACATGCTCCCTTTGTCCATCCACCTCTCGCACCACCTGGGAGAGGTAACTCCTGGCCAAAACTCCTCTAAAAACATGCAGTTCAGCCTCCTGGTCCCCATCTGGGAGCACCTGCGGTCAGCCGCCATTGTCCGTGACTTCCACAAGATGCTGGACCTCATTGTTACCGATGACATCCACCCAGAGCTGGCCCCGGTGGCCCTGGAGTTCAGGAAGCTGCTCAGCCGCTCTTATTTCAGCCGCTCCAACTCCACTGTGCAATCAAAAGCAGGCCATTACTCCCTGCACGTTGACTCGTACACGTGGGCTTCCTCTCCCATCCGTCGGTACATGGATGTCGTGGTCCAGCGACACCTTCACTCCGTGCTTGGCAGTAAGCCCGTCACCTATTCTTCGGATGACATTGAGTTTCTCTGTCATGACTTCAACAGGAAGAATTCCCAGGCGGTGACATATGAGAAGAGAGCCCGGTGCCTGCAGATGACCACGCAGCTGAAGGCTCAAGTCCAGCAGAAAGTGGCCTTCGTGGTGGATGTCGAAGGGGTGAACAAATACTTTAAAGTCCTGTTTCCGCTGAACAAAGAGAGTCTCCCAGATCCCCAGATCATCTACTACAGGTCTCTTCAGCTGATAGAGCAGCCCGTGTTCATCCAGCAGCAGAGCAGCATCAAGCTGACGTGGAAGAGGAGGGTGTACTCTGCGGAGAAGATGAAGGAGCACAGCCTGCGGAAAGGACTTCTCCACAACCACGGTGTCACCTTCTTGGGCAGCCAGACTTGGCAAGAGGTGCTTGCAGCCATCAGGGGAGAGGATTTTGAGAAGGCTGCCTCCCTCCTTCAGAAGAGCAAGGACCTGGGCCAGAGGGTCATGGGCTGGATACGGAAGAGCCAGTGCTCGCACTACGTGGAGCTCTCCCTGGAGCTGAAAGCTGGTGACACGCTGCAGTTCCAGCTCACCACTGATGTCTACCGGGGCTTCCTGGTGCCCTTTGTGCAGCTGTGGTGTGTGACACCGGGGTTTGATGTCTGCCTGCAGCACACGGAGAAGCCGATCGATTGCTTCTCTGCCTATGCCTCGCTGTCATCCAAAGACAAGTACAAGAATGCAATGGAATATAACAAGGTGTGGATGCTGATGAGTGCTATGGAGTCTGCCTCGTGTGCCGTGGCTGAAAACGATGCCATTGTCCTCCACGATGTCAAAATAACCTGGGCAGAGCAAAGGACGAGCAAAGGACAGCTGCAGGGGAGCTTCGTCCTCAGCAAAGCGTGTTTGCAGGATTGCTCCATCGAAGTGGACTTCAACCACTGTTACTTGTGCATTCGCTTGGGTGGGCTGAAGCTTCAAAGGGATGAGGAAAGCCTTAGCCACAGCTTCCAGAACCTGACTTTTCTTAACACGGGCAGGTCAGAGAGCAAACTTGTGGTTGATCCAGATACCTACACCTGGGTGGCTCATGGGGTGACCGAAGAGTTCAGCGATGACGTGAAGTCGGACAGGTCGAGCCAGCATACCGTGAACTTTTACATCCACTCTATGTCTATGGAGAGCATCCCTGCAGAAATCTCGGAGGCCTCTGCCAGGTTCACAGTGGAGCTCATACCGAAGATGCTGCCAGACGTGTAAGTGTGCTTAGTGGTTGTGCTCTGGTGAATGCATCCATGCAGAGCAATGGCTTCCTGCAGGACTCCTTAGCTGCATCCAGGCAAGGCTTTGCTTGCCGTTGTGGCTGGTCCCCTCACAAATCCCAATGGCCGCTTGCTCTTCTGGCTGACCTTGGGAATGGGGAGACGGGAAAATTTCCCCGGGCATCTTTCTGATGTTACTGGATTGCTGCAGTATGTGTCATGGAATGCAGGGGGGAACACTGGATCAGGGTTTGCTTAGAAGTGCTCCCTGATTTCCCAGTCGTTCCCCTTTGTTGTTGCTGTGAAGCGAGGTCTGCTCCTGTTAAAGCCAAGTTCACCCTTCTGTGCACGCAGCATGGACTGTGTGGACCCGTGACTGCTCTGCCTTTATCAGGACAGAACGCGTTTCCTTTTGTAGTGTGAATGTTGGGGAAAAACTGGAAGCTAAGCCAATAAAACGGGGTGGGCCACAGCAAAACAGAGCTGGGGCGGAAGCCGCGCTCCTTGCTCACAGCATCTTTACAAGCTCAGCTGCTCAGACAGTTGAGAAAGAGCCCCGGATGCAAAAGAGCAGAGGAACAGTTGGTTTGGTTTAAGTTCTTTATGGAAGGATTTAATGCAACACCGCAGCAGACAGAAGAGGATAACCGGGGCAGTCGTACAAAACTGTGGGTTAGTCTTCAGTAGTTTATGCAACGTTCCATTCATTCGTCTTTTTCCTTGTGTGTCAGACGGAAAGAGAAGGCAATCTGGAGGCTCAAGTATGCCTCGGAGCTTGCTAAAAGCATCGCCCTTGGCCACGACCCTCCTAAAAAAGGTAGGTGCAAATATACACCTTACCTTGTGGCTGCTTGCATCTGGCAAGGGGAGGAGAGGAGCTGCTGGCCTGGCAGAGTGAAGGTAATGGGGAATGCCCTATGGAGAGTGGCACAGGTGATGTTTTAATCCCCAGGGCTCACAGAGAAGGCTTGTGGGCAGAACTCTAGGCGTGGGACAAGGGTTCCTTTTAGGTGGTCCTGTAAATGGGTCACACTCAGTACCTGCTGCATCCCCCTGTTGGGTCACTTGTGTGTGTCTCCAGTAACCTTCTCTAAAGTTGTTTTCTTGGCTCTTTGCTGTAACAGTGATAACATCCAAAATCCTGCAGCAAAAATCCTTCGATCTCCCTGGCAGTGAGACGAAGCTGAACGAGAGTCAGAGCCAGGCTGTTCTGAATGCTCTGAAGAAGTCCTTCACGCTCATCCAAGGCCCACCAGGTAAGGCTTGGGGGCACAGCACAAGCATGTCGTTATGAGAGGCAGGTTCATCTGTTGCTTTCCGTAGGACCCTTGGCTACAGGAGTGTGGGTTGGCATCACTTAGAGCTGGTCAATGCAGACCCCTCAGCTCTTGGTTTCATTCCATGGCTGATCATCCAGATGCTCATCTAGAGCATGGTTTCATGGTTAAAGTGTTCTCAGAACCTCCTTGTTTTTGTAGGCACAGGGAAGACCGTTGTTGGAACTCATATTGTCTACTGGTTCTATAAGCTGAATGAGGATAGTGTTGAGGAGAACGTACTACCTTCTGATGAAGAAACGGCCAAGGGGAAAAAGTGCATCTTGTACTGTGGCCCATCCAACAAGTCTGTTGATGTTGTTGCTGGTAACTATTGGTTTTAAGCTCCTCAAGTGGGACAGAAAGCAGGGTTGGTCCTTACAGAAGACCCCTCGCTGCAGGGTGAGCACCAGAGAAGGTGGGGTTGATAAGTGAAGGATGGGGAGAAGAGGGCACCTCACAGGCCATGAACTTTCTGAGCATCACCAGTGCCTGGTGCTGTCTGAGCAAACCTGTTCTCCCTCCCCAGAGATGCTGCTGAAGATGAAGCTCCTGAAACCACTGAGGGTCTATGGGGAGGCCATTGAGGTGATGGAATACCCATACCCAGGGAGCAAGCGGCACCTGTACCGCAGAGCCCTGCGGGATGCAAAGCCAAAATGCGAGCTCAGGTAGGACCTTGTGGCCCTGCAGGCTCTGAGAGTGCTGGGGAGGGATGTTTTCTATACCGGTAAAGCTCAACAAGCCAGAACCAATGTGGTTTTCTGCTGTGGAGCAGCATTATTAACCTGCTTTGTAATTCATTATTCCGTGTTGAAGGTGTACAGTCAATGTAGAAGCTGGTCAGGAAGCCCAGGTTGTTGAAAAGACCCTGGAGTTTTCATCTTTTGGTTTTGAATGGCTCTAAAAGCCTCTGAGTTTATAGAATCACAGACTCCCAGACTGGTTTGTGTTGAAGGGACCTTAAAGCTCATTCAGTTCCAACCCCCTGCGAGGGCAGGGACCCCTTGCATAGAGCAGGGTGCTCCAAGCCTCTGTGTCCAACCTGGCCTTGAGCAGTGCCAGGGATGGGGCAGCCACAGCTTCTCTGGGCACCCTGTGCCAGGCTCAGCACCCTCACAGAGAAGAGCTTCTGCTTAAGATCTTCATTCCCCCTTGCAACTGCTGAAGAAAAGTGGTTGAGTTTTGTGTCTGGAAGTGTGAGCTGTTCGGTCTATAGAGGTGGAGCAGTCATTAGTTAATGTAGTTTAGTTAATCCACGCAGCAGGTGAGGTCTGCTTCAGTGTAGAGATCACTCGGGTCTGCGTTGGGGGAAGTTGTTTATATGCTGGCTCTTTATTCAGTGAGATAATCCTGCATCACCGCATCCGCCAGCCGTCCAACCCCTTCTGTCAGGCGATCTGCTTCTTCGACTCCCGCGTGAAGAAAGAAGAGCACATAACGGAAGAAGAAATAAAGAAGTGAGTAGAGACCCTGGTGAGAGGTGGCTGACGTTGGCCATGTCCCACCCCTCAGGCACTGCCTGGAGGAGTGCAGTGCAGCCATCTCTTGCCCCTGTGAGGGGAGGTTTGGGCTCTCCCTGCTGAGGCTCAGCTGACACAACCTCATAGACTGTAGGAAGCTCAGTGGATTTGTCCTGGCTTATGGAAGTCAAGGACACTTCTGCTCTCATACCGTTCTCCATCTGCACCAAAAGTCCTGTTATGTGTTTGCGACGCGTGCATCCTCCACCATAAGCCCAAGTAGGTTTCCTGCAGCACCCATCCAAAACCCTTTTCTGGATGCACCAGCTCATTCCAGGGAAAGAGATGGAGCCATAATCATTTAGGCAAGCATAGCCTCTGCCTGGTTCCTGCAAGAGGAACCTTCAGGTTGCATTCCTTATACATAACCTGGTGTCTTCTGCATCAACCACCAGGTACAAAAAACTGTTGTCGGCTGCTCGTATGTATGAACTGAAGCGACATGATGTCATCCTGTGCACGTGCTCCGCCGCATCTGCCCCCTCCCTGGAGCAGCTCAATGTCAAGCAGATAATCATCGATGAGTGTGCCATGTCCACAGAGCCTGAGACCCTCATCCCCTTGGTCAGCCACCACCATGCTGAGAAGGTAAGTGCCTTCCAAAGATGTGAGAGGCTGCTCAGGGCTCTCAAACCTCTACTTTTCTTCCACCCCTTATCATGCTGCTCTTCCATGTTCTACCAGGTTTTAAGGTTGTTCTTGGTAGTGTCTGTGACTCTAACACTGGTTATGATAACCAGTTTTTCAATGTTCAGCCCTTTGTTTCTTTACAGAGTGGGTAGCACTCCTACCAGAAGATGTCCTCACTCATGTACAGAGTATTAGCGTGACAAGAAGCATAGAGCAGATCTCAGTGAACTTACTAGATAATGTCATTCTCCTGTCAAATGGGGACAAGGCTCTGCATTATGTGGGTCAGCATCTTTATGTAATGCCCAACACAGTCTTTGCTTGAGGTCGCTGTAACCATAATGTAAATAGGTAGCAACAAACGCCTGTGTACAAGCAGCCTTTCAAAGAGCTGGTTGCCTCCAGCAGTGCCTCCACCCTCATAGCTGAGGTGTCCACTCTTCCCCCAGGTTGTTTTGCTTGGGGATCACAAACAACTGCGGCCTGTGGTCAACAATGACGTCTGCAAGACCCTTGGCATGGAGACATCTCTTTTTGAGCGCTACCGCAAACAGGCGCACATGCTGGACATGCAGTACCGCATGGTGAGTTCCTCCAGTGCCTTCTTGCCAGCTTCAGCACGATGGTACTGCTGGCACAACCTGCCCAGAAGGATGCTACAGCCTGGGGAGTTCCTTGGGGTTTGTTCACTTTGGTTTCTCCCCTTTTCCCTACCAGCACAAAAGCATTTGCACATTCCCATCCCAGGAGTTTTATGAGACGCGGCTGAAAACGTGTCCCCAGCTCTCTCGTAAGCCCAGTGTCTTCAAACACAAGGATAACAAGTGCTGCCCCATCATCTTCGGGCACGTGGAGGGGAAAGAGCAGAGCCTCATGATTTCTACTGAGGAAGGAAATGAGAACTCTAAAGCAAACCTGGAAGAAGTGGAGCAGGCGGTGAGGAGGGGATGCAACAGCAGGGGTTGTTGTGCTGGGATCATGGAGGGACAATGAGTAGCCATATAGGATAGAGATCAGTGGGATGCAGTGTCTTGCCTGGTGTCTTCTCGGGTCTGGAGCATACCAAGGTGCCCCTGCCCAGAGGCAGATATAGGGAAGGGTGACCCAGAGCAGGGGCAGCAGCACAGCAGGGCACCATCACTGCTCTGGGGTCAGGGTGCTGGAACGCTGGGTCCCTCTGGCCACTGCTCCCAGGTGAGGAAGACCCTGGTCTCCCCAGGTGAGGATAGCGAAGCAGCTGACACTAGTTGGCACCATCCGGCCGGAGAGCATCGCCATACTGAGCCCCTACAACGCTCAGGTATCCGAGATCAACAAGGGCCTCCAGAAGGAGAGGATCAGCGGGGTGACGGTGTGCACCATCATGAAGAGCCAAGGTGAGGCTGGCAGGAGAGGGGAGGGTTGGTTCTGTTCTGTCCTGCTTTCCTGAGCTCCGAAGGAACACCTCGCAGAAACAGTCTTTGGGCAGATCTTACACCAGGGTCATTTCAGCCATGGAGGAAGCATCCATGAATTGTGATCCTAACAAAGAAGACTTAAGAGTGTTCAAACGGGGTGAGATTGATGAAGATGAGGAGGTGAAGGATGCCTGATGGGGTGGTAAAGAGCAGCCGTAGCACGTGCTCTTTGGAGAGCAAGGATCAGGAGTCTGCTGGCCTCTGGAGCTGGACAGACCCAAACGGTGGCAGCAGTTTTGTGTGTCTCACTGTAGAGAACCAGGTGGATTGAGGAGTGGAGGGGTGGCCGGATGCTTCCTGCTACAAATGCATGGTTCAATTCTGCTCTCTAGGAAGCGAGTGGAGGTACGTGATCCTGTCGACTGTGCGCTCCTGTCCCCAAGCGGAGATTGACAGGAAGCCCACCAAGAGCTGGCAGAAGAAGTACCTGGGGTTTGTTACTGACCCAAACCAGGTCAACGTCGGCATCACGCGAGCTCGGGAAGGACTCTGCATTTTAGGTGGGTCTCCTGGAAGTGAGCGCAGGCCCATGGGGAGAGAGGGTGAGACATCGCTGCCCAGGGCATGGGGATGGAACTGGAAGACCTTACAGTCCTTTTGATCCCAAAATGATAAAGGGGTAGAGGTCCAGACCAGTACAACTGATGGTCTTGCTCTATTCTTTTAGATGTCTATGGGTTTGCAACCAGTGTGTCCGGGCAGTCTGGAAAGTGCAGACCACGCACGGCTCATATGCGGTGTGTGCTGTTGTTTTTTCTCGCCCTCTGCTTGGGACCACATGGTTTTTGTTATTTGCAGGCTGGAGCAATCTCCTAACAGAATTTGGCTGCTTAGTTTCCTCCTAATCATGAGTAGGCTGCGATGTGTAGGGAAGCTGCTCACAGATGTGACAGCTCTGATAAGGGAGCCGGGATGTCACAGAGCTCTGGCTCAAGGAGATGTCCCTATGGGTTACGCAGCACCGTTAGGCTAGAAGGGTCAGGCAGGAGCTCCCGTGGTTGATGTGCGATGTTGCTGAAGCTTCTTCTGGCCACTAACCTGCTGCCCCCCCTTTGTGCCACCAGGGAACCGGTACCTCCTGGAGTGCAACCCTTTGTGGAGGAGACTGCTCCGGCATTACAGGCAGCAGAACTGCTACACTGCAGGCCATGGGATCTTAGTCACGAAGCCTAAAGCCTTCCACCGGTGAGGATGGGATGTACCTCCACGAGCTCTCCCCTCTCTACCTGAACTGCATTATGTGTGCCTTGGGAAGGATGGACTCTTTCCATTATTGAATCACCCATGGAGCCAGATGCCATGTGCAGGATGTTTCCTGCACAGCCACAGCTCCCCTTCAGTGCATGCTTTGGTATCTTGGGGTTTTTAAATCAGTGCAACCTTGGATAAGAACTTTCAGCTCTAGCAAACCAAAAAACATTGGAAACGGATGGATGGGGATGTGACTTCGTCGATGGCGATGCTGTCTTTTTAACCAGAAGATGCTCAGCAAAGCCTCCATCCTACCTGCCCGCGTAGCTGTGCTTTGGGGACCAAATAATCCATTCAGTGAGGGTGGGATTCCTGCGAGCAATGGAGCCACGCAGCAGGCTGCTGTTTGCCATAGAGGACCAAAGCTTCCGAGTGCTATCGCTCCTTTGAAAACCAAGGCCAGGGGATTTTTAAGACTTCTCGTTTCTCAAAGCTGAAAACCAATGTGGTTTGGTTTATTGTTGTTTTTTAAGTGAAGGAAGAAAGCAAAGAGAGAGCCATGGTCCACTCTTTGTGTAGCTCAAACGCTGCTCTCTGAGCGTGTAAATACCACAGAGCCAAGGCCGAGTTGGTTTTGTAAATAGATATATTCTTTGTACAAAGGAGGTTGTCCTCAACCGTGTGACGTTAATGAAAAGCAAGGCCCGCTGCTTCCAGGAAATGCTGGCCTTTTTAAGCGTAGTTTAATCTCTTCTGGGTTCCATTTGGGGTCTCCTCCTGGGGGAGTCCCCTCTTTTCCTACCCCACCTTTTATAAAGCTGCTTCTAATTTATTAACTTTTAACTCTGTGAATGTTTCACAGTTTTATGGCCCGAGTTTTTAAGAGCGGTGATGGAGAGCGGATCAATGTGCCCACAGCTCACATGTGTACAACGTCCGTTTGTTATTGTCCGTGGCCAAACTGCTGTGAACTGGGAGCAGTGATTCAGTGGAGCGGGCTGCTTTCGCCCGGTGCCTTGCGGCTGACGCCGGTGTAGAGCTCTCTGCTGTGAATCACGGAGCTGCTTTTCGAAACATGGTAGTTTTGAGGGAGAGGGTCTTTTATCTCCTTTCAGTCCCGAATGTATGAAGTGCCTGCCTCCGCTCTCCCCAAGACCACGCACGCGGCTGTCTCTGGATGTGGGATGGAGCCAAGGTGCAATCACGGTGGTTTTAGACCAAGTGTATACTGTGCTGGGACATGAGTCCTCCTCAGTGCAAGCGAGGGGTCTCCAGGACTTCACAGCACCACAGCCTGGATGCATTCTGTCCTGGGTGTGCAATCGAAAGCTCAGCATGGCTCTTTCCAGGGTGGAGGAATGTGCAGTAAGGAAGCTCTGTGTCTGGATAAGTCTTCCTTTAACGCTGTGTTTCTTCTCATGACTGTCTTAGCCTTGACTCAAGAGCTATGGAGAAATGCTGTTGTTCTCTTATTTTAAACTACCTTCCTGTGCTTCTGCATCTGGTTTGATCTAAACACTAGAGCCCACCCAGGCTTGCTCTTGTATTGAAGAGTAATAATAGGAATATGGCTGGTGATTCCATGAGGGACAACAGCCCATAGGAAATATCCCCTGCTGGTTCTAAAGGTGCTGGGTGAAAGCTGGGATGATGCAACGTTCATTGTTCCTCTTTTAAAGTCATCTTGGTTGGGATCGTCTTGTGCTCAAGCCTGGTTTGTGCAATTCCAAAGTAAGCTTGCATGGGAATCCTTTTGTGGACTACTGAAATGCCATCGTGTATCTCCAAGGTGATGTAGAGGATTGCAAAAGATGCTGGAATTGTCAGGCGGAATGCTTTAGCACAGCGTTGTTCTGACAAAGTGCCCTTGGTCTCTTTAGAACCAGAGGGTCTCATTTTCATGATCTAATGTAAGTGTGGAGGCTCCTCCCTGGTGGTCTTTGCTGGTTATTTTATTACATATTACACAACCGAGGCGATCACCCCAAGAGTGCTGTTGGGAGGGGGTTTGCCCCTGTGTTTGTATAGATCAGGAAAGAGACCTCACAAAGCATCTCCCTCACCCTCAGTGGGGAAAAAGTGTTTGCTGCTCCTTGGAGGGTCATGAGATGCTTTGCTTGGTCACCTCTGTGTTGCAAGGCAATATACGTCTTCTTATTCCCTCTGAGGATGCATTTTATAGGCGTTGATTGGAAAACACTGCCCTCGTCCACCTGAACTGGGATGGACTCTTGGGCTACTTGGGCTGTGGGCAGGTTCCTGTAGAGTTGGTCCTGCAGCTGCAGGAGTCAGGGATAGCTGGAAGTGCAATTAATCCAACTTTTTATAGACTGTTCATGAGAGCTTTATGTCATGTCCTTGTCCTTGTGCTCGTGGATAGAGAATCACTGAAATGAATAGAGAAAAGAGAAAATAGAGAAAAGTAGTCCCGTTTCATTTGCACACAGAGCTTGGAATTTACTTCTGAAGGAATTTTATGTTCAAGCACACGTTCTTCAGTTACCAAACCTTTGGTAATTCCAATAGGAATCTGCTGGCGGCACAAGGTACATGTCCAATCATAGGCTCTATGTTTTCTGCAGCTCACAAAGGAATCTTGTTGCAGGACACAAATGTGGCTTCATCCAACAGGAAAACATCATTTCCTTGGCACTACTTAGAGCTTGGGCCCGAGCTGAGCCAGGGGAACCTGTGCATGCAGGAGGCAATGTGCCATGCAGCAGCCTGGGATGGTCCATGGGGTTGTAGCCATCCTCCTTGGGTTGGTGGTGACCCCACAGCCATCCAGAACAGGGAAAACTCTCCTTGGCTGCCAATGGAGGGGCCCATAGGACTGTTCCCGAGGGCTTGGACAGATGAGAGTAGGACAATCAATTTACTGCAATAAATCATTGGGTTTTTTAAAGAGATATGAACATTACATGTCATGAAGCGTCGAATTGAGGAACTTTAGATGGGGCAGGCTTTTATCTTTTGTACATCTGCGACTTGCAGCAAACCTCAAATGATGTTTTGGATACCGATTTTTTTACTGCTTCTACTGTTTGTAAGAATGAACCTCAAATGTTCCCTTTTTTTTTTTTTTTTGATATTTAAGCCATAGTTGTAAAAATGAGTTGGATTTATTTAAAGAATAAATTTTATTATGAAAAGCTCTGTTTCTGTGATGCTTTGACTCGGATCTGGGTGGGGATGGCTCTGTCTGAACTGAACCAAATGGTGCTGCATTAACTGCAGTGAATGCCACTGCGTGGAGGGTGAGAGGAGCCAGAGATGGAGATAAGTCAAGGTGAGTGATTTGAGAGCTTAGGATTCGTTCAGGTGGGGATGGGAAGAGGGGGGAAACAAAGCATCAGTGCAAGAGCTGGCACTGAGCATCTTCCAGTGGATGGCGAGCCCTGGAGGATGGAGATGCTTCTATACCCTGTGCTTTGCATAGAATCACGGAATGGTTTGGGTTGGAAGGCACCTTAAGGATCAGCTAATTCAAAGGTGTCTGCCTGCTTCTAAGGGCTCCCACCCATGAGTTCTGGCAGGGGAAGTGTTGAGTCCTGACTGCTGCCAAAGGATGTGAGAAGGTTGGAACCTGGGGGGGTTTGGGGAAGGTGCCTCTAAAATTGTTGGTAGCAAGAACGAGGTCGGGTTTAGTTCTAATGCTTAAGAATAAGGTTTGCCTTTAATAGTTCTCCTTCATATGGTTTCAAATGTATAAAATGAGAAGCACGTTCTTGTGCGCCACCTCATCCTTCCGGGGCACAAGAGCTGCTCTGCAAGTCTTCAGCAGTGCACGTTGTCAGAAGGATGGTGTCGCGCCACTCGTCAAAGACGAGGTTCTGTTCGGGTGACCTTCTAATGGTGAACTCGTACGATCTGCCAGGCTTCAGGTCCTGGACTATGCAGGAGCTGGAGCTGACTTGGCAGCTCCGGCTGAGTCCCACTTCCAACCCGACCGTCAGCAGCTTGAAGGTCAGCTCACATTGTTCCAGGTGTGACTCTTGATTCTCAGTAAACCACTTGAGCCGGGCCCAGTTCTTGAGCGCAAACGATTCAGTGCGATCAAAAACCACCGGCATCTTGGTATAGAGGGAAAACGTAATGCTGGGGGGTCTGGTACCTGTAAGATCTGCATGGGACACCAAACCGTGCTTGACGCACATCTTCCCTGGAAACTCCAAGAAAAGGAGGGTTTCCATGAACCCGGTGAGCTTGGACAGCTTCTGCCTGATGACGTCCCACTGGGAGGAGAACGTTGCCATGTCACAGACCTCTACGTAGCGGTTCAGCTCCTCCCAGCCTTGTTGTAACTGCTCCAACAGCTCCGTTAGAAGCAGCAGTTGGATTTGCGTCTGGGCTTTCCCCATCTTCCGTATCCTCCGGAGCCGTTGGCCGTCTATGAGCTGCAGGACCTCGGTGCAATGCACCGCATGGTTCTGGTCTCTGACGTTCACGTATTTGGGCTCAGTATTCAAGTAAAAGGAGCACCTCTTCAGAGTGTGAAGCTTGTCCTGCTGCTTCTGGAGGTAGGGGAGGCTCAGGCTGCAGTGCAGGAAATGCTGGACAACGTTTCTCCGTTGCAAGTACAGCTCCCAGGTGGCACTGCCTTGTTCTTCCCTATGCCCTGTGCGCTCCGAACTGCTTTTAGGCTCATTGGAAATCGCAGCCATGAATCCAAAGCTCGGTCGCTGCATAAGAAGGCAGCAATAACAACATTAAGGACAGTAGGAAAAGCGGCTGTGACAGAGTAGAACTGTGCCTCTTCTCTCTTCAAGCTTAGCTTATCAGGTTTAGGTGGAAAAGAGCTGTTAAAGTGGATGGAGTTCCAGAGGAACTTTCCTTTCTGGTTGTATGCTTCCTGCTGTCTTGTGTAGTCTGCTTTTCCATACTCCAGCTAGCTGAGCTCCTCCTACCCTCCCCCTTTTGAGCATTTCTACCTCTGCTTAATAACATCCCCTGTCAGGAGCTACTCTCTGATGTGCTCTGCCAAAATTCCTCTGTATCTTATTATCTTCTCTTCCATTCTAATTAGATGCCTTTGTACTCCTGGAAGCAATTCCTTTCCGTTCCTTTACATCTCTGGAGATGTCTATTCCTCTCTCTCGGTAACCTGCCAGGCTGTTGAGCTTTGAGGCCCATCCTCTGGCCCAGTTCTATAGCTACATAATCCCCTTGGTGATTCAAATTAACCCTCTGCCCCCCACCTGAGCTGCTATTCAGCACCCAGAGCCATGCAGTACACCCAGTGCCACCTCACAACAGCTTCCCAGGGGAAGGTTGGTGCTTCTCCTTGCTGCTCTGCCTTCAACGATGGGCTGACAGCCATAGGTTGGTGTTTTCAGTGCTTTATTGCTTCCCTTTCTTAGGTTTTAGCTTATATCATCACCTGGGACCACAGTACCTACTTGCTTTCTTGTAGGATGCTGTTAGTGCCTAAACGACGTCCAGTAAGAGAATGGAACACGTGCAAAGCAACTGTGAGCAGGTCACAGCTGACTCTTAAGAAGGACTTCAGGTGATGGTCCTTCCCAATGCCTTATCTGCTGCCTCAGCCTTCAGTGTTTCATTTACTGGTGAGGACGTGCCCTGGTTGGCAGTGCCAGGGCAGAAGGGCTTTCTCTGGGCTGCTCCTACAGCTGATGTCTCATCTACAGGACTGAGCTAAACAAACGCCTGTGTCCCTGTTGGTGGCACCATCGGGAGAGCCCAGCTTGACATCAAGGCAGCGCTTTCACAAGCTGCACGCACTTGATTTGGAAAGGAAAGAGATAGGAAACGTGGAAGTGAGATTCCGTGTCCTCCGTCAGCCTGTGTGACACAGCCCAGCAATGGGTACCTCTCCTATGTGATTTTCTGCTCAGATGTATTTAAGCTCTTGTATGTAACCGGGGTATTTTGGTTCTTTCCGGTCTGGTAGGAGCTGGCTGGGGGCATTGAATTGACAGAGCCCCTTTTCTCAGCCTCATGTTCCTTAAACACATAACAGACCCAATGGCACTTCCTCGGAGGGGTTTCAAGTGTCTGTAAAGCTTGCAGCCGCCTGGCCCTTGCTGCCCTGCGATTCGAGCTAACTCACTCATTCACAGCCACCTTTACTCCAAAGGAGCTGTCGGCTTCAGAAACAAATGGGATTTCCTTTCCATTGCACCCACCACAACCTCATCTATCCCGGAGCAGAGCCGGCTGCCAGCATCCCCCTATGGAGCACACCGGGGACAGGGCTTGCACTGGGTTATGGTACCCCGCTCTCTCCAGCAGCCCGTTTGCCCACAGACAGAGCTGGGATTGTCATGTTTTCCCTTTCTGTTTTCATATCCCTTTTATTTTCCTTGCCCTGGCTGGTTTCCCAATAGCCATCACCCGAGCTGGAGCTGCGCTGCCTTGGGATCACCCAGACTCTGGATGGGGTGGAAGGAGGCACCCACAGCAATTGGGGGGCAGCCAGGGGAGATGGGGCACCCCAGCACCTTCCCACTCATCAAAGCCAGCGCTGTGGCTTTCTCCTGCTGCCCTGGTTGCCATGGCGATGCATTATGGTGTGTGGTCCTGGGCCAGGGCCCTCAGCATCCATCATCTCCCTCAAGCCTCTGAGATTCACCGTGATGCTTTTTGCCCTTGGTGGCAATGGTTTAATCACAGTATCACAGGATGACTTAATGCTCCTCCAGCTCCAATCCCTGCCATGGGCACGGACACCTTCCATAGAGCAGCTCCAAGCCCCTGTGTCCAACCTGGCCTTGAGCACTGCAGGGATGGGGCAGCCACAGCTTCTCTGGGCACCCTGTGCCAGCGCTCAGCACCCTCACAGGGAAGAGCTTCTGCCTAAGAGCTCATCTCAATCTCCCCTCTGGCAGTTAAAGCCATTGCCCTCTCCTGTCCCTCCATCCCTTGGCCAAAGCCCCTCTCCAGGTTTCCTGCAGCCTCTTCAGGCACTGGAGCTGCTCTGAGGTCTCCCCTTCAGGAACCTTCTCTTCCCCATGCTGCCCCAGCCCAGCTCTCAGCCTTTCACCCAATGTCCCCATCTATAGAGACAGACCCCAACAATCTACAGAACCGACCCCACAACCATTGGTACCCTCACCTCATAAACTGCTTCTCCAGTCCCGGAGGAAATGCAGCTCCCGGTGGGTGCAGGGACACCCGGGGCAGATGTGGGTACATGGGGTGAGGAGCACGGCCACGCTGCCCCTCTGCCTCCTTGGTTCCACCAGTGGCTCCTGTAGGGAACACAGGCAGCACGGCACGCCCGGCTCTTGTGATCTCAGAGTGATGCTGCTCCCGGTGCAGGGGATTTGGTGTTCTGAGCACTGCAGGGCTGTGTTCATTCCATTTCCAGTGCTGTGCATCCCCATACGAGACATTCCCATTGAGCCTCCAGCCTGTTTCACCTCTGCTCCGTGGGACCCGGCAGCAGCTTCAGTCTGCTCTGAGCTCCAAGGAGCCACTGAGCTGCTGTGGGATGGTTTAAGGTACAGCTCTCTTTTGCCAAGCCTGGACCTCAACAGCCAACTGCAGGGACATGGCCTCAGCACAGGCCCCTTTGAGGTCCCTTTGAGGTCCGTTCCGACCCTCTTTACACTCCCTTCCAGCTCTAACCACACTATGACAGCCAGGCAATGGTACATGCCAGCTCAGCACAAAGGGTGCAGCTGAACAGGGAAGCCTTAAGGTCATGCATGGGGTGGACCAGGGACACCCACAGATGTGCTTCAGCTCTTTGCTCCTTTGTGGATGTTAATATTCATCCAGGATGTTAATATTCATCCATTGGGAATTCTGGAGTGCTGATGGCATCTGCTGTGCTCCATGGTATGCTGCGTGCAGGGAGATCTTCTGAGGGTCATTTTGCAGTCTTCACCTCTGGGGCACTCAGTGCTTATCTCCACGGTGAGATAAGGCTGTGTCACAAAGTGCTCGGAGCTCTGTGAACTTAAACACATAATCCCTATGAGAGATACATTGAAATAGAAAATAAAGTGCTCCGTGAAGTGCAGCGTTACCTCTTGGGTGGCTGCTTCGCTGCAGGGATGGCCAGTTGGTTGGTGAAGGGGCTAGCTCATCCAGCTCACAGCGACAAGCTCAATACACACCCGCTGTGTTCATCATAACCTGGCCAGGCCTCCATGCTCCCTGCGATGAGACCTTTGGATCAGGGCTTAGCCTCGGCGCTGGCTCATGTGCTTACCCTGTGCTCCCCACTAAGCCTTCTCCATCGAGTGATAGATGAGAGCCATCGGAGCAACCCTGATCCTGCTTGAGCATCGAGGGAGGAGGACCTGTCCCTTCAGGAAATCAATGCACCTTCCCAAGGCTGGAGCTTCCCTTGTCATTCCACAGCTGCCAAGGGATCAACTCCACTGCTCTCAGATGTGATGTCCTGCAGACAGGGAGGACAACAAGCAGGAATGACAGCGGGTTGATGGCCTTGCTTCAAGGGTTAGCAGGGATCAGCAGTGGGCATTAATGGGAGGTTTCTGCAGGAAGGGAATGCTCATGCTCGTGTCATGCATCTGATGCTGTCATTTGGGCTGTGTGTGCTGGGAGCTGGGTCTCTCCTTTTCCCTTGGCCTTGGTGGTGTCACAGCTTAAGGATGTAGGAGAGCCCTGTGGATGTCGGGGTAACCCCAGCTCCTGTTCCAGCCATGGCCAATGGCCAGAGGGGGGTGATTAAGCTTCCGATGATGTGCTGCTCCCTTTGGGAGAGCCTGCCTTGGAGCTGGTGAGCTCTGTGCTGCTCACGGTGCCCCTGTACCCCCAGACTGACCTGGAAAGGCTCAAGCAGGAGACAGAAGCACTGCAGAGCCGAGTGCAGCATCTCACATAGCGGAGGTGAGGTCCTGGGCTTTGCTCCCCCCTTTGGCAGGGTTTGGGTGTCAGAGTTTATCACTGGGGGCTTCTGCACTGAGGTCACAAGCGCTGAACTGCATCCCAAACGTAGCACGGAGAAATGGGATACGTGAAGAGCCCAGGCTGCTGCCTTGGTCTTAGGAGCACCAACACCAACCTGCCCATAGGCTGAAGCTGAAATCGCGCTCTTTCCAGCAGCTTTGCCCCAGGGATCGATTCAGCCCAGGATTTTACAGCGCTCCATGAACCTCTTTGCATCAATACAAACCCAAATGTGTTTGAAGCACCTTTTCCCCCCTCTTCAATCGGCTGACAGCCCTCGTCTGCCACCTCTGTCACTGCGCCCTGTCCTGTCCGCAGCATCGGAAGGGAGAGCTCGTTAGTCCTGTTGCTGGGCTCAATAGAAGCAGACAATTGATTTTCCTCCCTCTTCTCATTAGTGAGATCTGACACTTAATAAAACGTGTACTTCCACTGTTGGGGTAAGCAAAACACCCGGATAGTGTCTGCCAGCACGAGGCGGGAGCGGGCGCTATTCTTTATGGAGAATCAATGGCTGCAATGGAGAAATTGGCAGAACCCAAATTAAAAGTCTCTGGCAATTTCTGTCTCCATATTTCACATCCACCGCAGCTCCAAAACGGTCGTTTGCTGCAGAGGAAACCACCACAGGGATGAGGAGGAGGATGCACTCTGCACCTGGGGCTGCCTCTTCCAAATGGGCCCATGTGGGTGATGGAGGGTGCATGGGATCGGGGCAGCACTTTGGGCTGCTGGTGGTTGTGTCAGCACGGCCACTGCTGGCAGTGCCCCAGTGCCACCATCTCCAGGGCTCCCGGCAGCATCCCTGCATGGCATCAGGAAATCCGAATGCTCCTAGTCCCATGGGAGTGGGGCTTTGGGGGCTGCCCACCAGCTGCACCCCCCCGCTTCAAAGCCCCTTATCACCAAGTGTGACTGATTTACTCACTGCTTGCTCCCCACTGCGCTTAATGCCTCAGATACCTGAAATGAATCCTTCGGTCCAGATATATCCCGGATGTAAATCACCGCCGCACACCGGTGCTCTGCTGTCAGGCGGTGGTTCAGAAGGAAGAGGGGTGTGTTCAATGGGGATTCATAAGCCTCAGCTGAGCCAGGGCAGGGAGGAGTTCATTGTGTCTGGAGGCAGCAGTTATCCGCAGTTCCCACACGCACTAAGGGCATCCTCGGAGGTAATGCCATGGTCGGGACCTCCTGCGGTGTGGGGCAGAAGTTTGTGGCTTTGGAGGATGTTTTGGGGTAAGAATCTGCCTCAGTCTGTGCCCACCCTTGAGATGTGCGACCGCAGGGCTGAGCCTTCGCTGCTGGGTGGACACAAAGGGAGGCTCAGGGCACATACCCTGCTTTCCCCGGTGGTGACATGAGATGCACGACACGTGTGGGATGCAGGCTGCAGCTCAGGAGCTGGAGCGGGGTCATGGGAGCTCCTTTATCCTGCTGGGAGCTCATCAAAAGCCCGTTCAGATGTCCTTATGCTCTGCTGTGCAGCACAGACATCCTCGAGTTCAAGGCCGTGGTGTCCCACATCCCACGAGGCAGCCCTCCCTGGCAGGGGTCTGCATTGACCTGGAAGTGGGACAGAGCAAAGATGGGAAGTGGGAAACCCATTGGGCCTGAATCCTTGTCCCCTGGTGTCCCCTGCTTGGGGCTGGCAGGGAGCACAGTCGGGATAGTGCCAGGAGCCCCAGAGTTCCAGCATTCATCCCACTGGGATCGCGGTGACCAGCAGCACCTTTGGTACCAATGGGCAGAGCCCACAGCAGAGCTGGAGCTGTGTATTGTGATTTATTGCCTGGCTCCTGCTCCCTTCCGCCCCTTGTGTTAATCTGCAGTGCCAATGAGCAGGGTAAATCAGCCCGAAGCATTCCTTCCCACAGCAGCCTCCAAGCAAAGGGGGGCTGTAAACCCCCCAGGGCATGAGTGAGGCAGGGGCACTGATTTTTTGCTATTGGAGGCTATGGTGGTTTAGGGAACGTTTGTCTGTGTCCCCCAAGCACGGGGATGGGGATAAATACTGTGGTAGAGGAGGAATTGAGGCTCACACTAAGGTAATGACCTGCTTGTGTGTGTGGAAGAGGGGAGGTGAGCCCCACATGGCTGGTTTAGTGCCCCACAAGGCTTTTAGAGGGGGAATGAGCATCTTTCACAGGGCTGTAGATATTGGCCCCTTCCTGGGTTAAACCAGGAGCAAGCATGGGGTGGGATCCATGCAGAGTTAGAGCATGGAGCCATGCGCCACTGCTCCAGGCTTTGCTGCTGCTCATAGGGATGCTCATCCCAAAGACCACATCCAACCCTGGGCTGGGGGGCTGCAGCTCCATGGGGTTGATCCAAGGGGGGAGCTGGGATCTGCCAGCGCAGCGGGATGGCTCTGGGAATGCCGGCAGCCCCCGGCTCCGGAGGCAGGGGGGAAGCCATGCCCGTGTCAGCTCATCCATCTCGGCTGCTGGCAGGCTGGTCCTGGGGAAAGCAGAAGGTTTGGCAGCTCGAAGTGGGGCTGGAGGCGGATGTAATTCTGGAGAACAAGTTCCCCTTGAGCAACCTGGGAGAAAAGAGAACGGGGATCAAAGTCCGGGGCTTGTTTAAAGAGCTGATCCCTGCAGGGGACATAAGGGCTCCGTTCCCCCCTGCAGCTCCGCTTCACAAGTGCCATGTCCCCAGAGGAGCTCAGGCCATAAAGGAGCTGCAGAGTGGAAGTGGCTTTTGTTCCTGAGCTGAGGCTGCCTTGGGTGGCTCTGGGGGAAGCTGCTGCCCCTGCATGCACAGTGCTGCTGTGAGTAGAGGCAGGGGCAGTGTGTGGGGTGGGTGCCCTGTGCGGCTTCATGGGGGCAGACAGCAGGCAGAACGTGTATTGGGCTTTCTGACTTGGGCATCTTTCTTTCCTGAAGCCTTGGTTGGAATTGGGAGGTGCTTTGGATGATGTTGCTTGCCCTAAAACAGCCCTAGGACTCTGGGAAGGGAAGCATCCCTGGAGCTGCATCCTTGGAGCTGCATCCCTGAAGATGCATCCCTGGAGCTGCATCCCTGGAGCTGCATCCTTGGGGCTGCATCCCTGGAGCTGCATCCCTGAAGATGCATCCCTGGAGCTGCATCCCTGGAGCTGCATCCTTGGGACTGCATCCCTGAGCTGCATCCCTGAAGATGCATCCTTGGGACTGCATCCCTGGAGCTGCATCCCTGGAGCTGCATCTCTGAAGATGCATCCCTGAAGATGCATCCCTGGAGCTGCATCCCTGAAGATGCATCCCTGGAGCTGCACCCCTGAAGATGCATCCTTGGGACTGCATCCCTGGAGCTGCCTGTGTTTTCTGCAGGAGGAAGGATGGGGTGTCCACAGCCATCCCACACACAGTGGTGGCTGCACTGCTGCTGTCTGAGTCAGGATGTGACGTGCAATGGGATAAAAGGTATTTGATAAGTGATGTCTTGATGCCACCCGCAGCCTTCTACACAGCATGAGGACCCCCACGACTGTCCTGCAGCAGAGCAGGGTGAGCAGCGTCCATCCTCCCTAGTGGCCTGGAGAGCAGAGCCCCCACTCCCTTCCATACCCTCGCACTTCATCGTCACCTCCACCCGCACAAAGAGCCTCATCTGAGTCATCTCCTGGCTAAATGGAGTGTGTGGGCTCAAGCGCAGCTTTAGTGTTCATCCTCTGCTTTGCTGGAGCCTGACACGGGTAAAGCAGAGCTCTTCATCAATGCTGAGATGAGGCAGATGAACGTCCTGTCCTGAGCCACCAGGCCTTGCTCTCCTCCTCCCAGCTCAAGCAGCTCGTGCCTTGCTGTGCTCCAGCGAGGGATGCTTAAGTGCCTGCTGCTTGAAGAGCTCAAGAGATCTCGCAAGAAATATGGCTTTGACTTTAGTGCTTTGCTGTGAGACACAAAGAGCTCTGTGGAGAGGAGGCTCTCGAAGATGCTCCTCCCGGGAGAGGAACAGCAAAGGCGATGCTTGCAGCACTCACCTGATGTTAAACCCCTTTGGGCTGAGGATGCTCCATGCTCCGTTGGTGTGGGATGAGGACGGTGGGGGGTTCCTGCCTGCCCCATGCAAAGCCACGTGCGGCTCTACCCCAGCACGTGCCCCCTCCCGGTCCCCACGGAGCACAGGGCTGGTGCTGGGGCGCTTCTGTCAGCGATCACGTACTCAAAGCATCCTCGTGGCGTTCAGAGAACCTCTTTGCATAGGAAATACCAGGTCTCGAGGGAGCGAATCTGGAGTGAAACGTTCCTCCTGGTGACTGACACCACCCTCACTGCTAAGGAGGATGGTAAAGCTCCTCCGGTGCTGCGAGGTCACCTGCACGGGGGCTGCTCGCCTGTGGCACACGTGGGACATGAGCCAGCTCCCAGCCCAGCTCCCACTGGATTTCAGCTTCACCACCTTAGGAGGGTGATGGAGCTCAGGGTGCAGGGATGTGATCGATGCCATGAACCTGGAGGGTGGCAAAATGGCCTCACCACTGATGTAGCATAAAGCAGACAAACCACGAGAGCAAAGCCAGCCTTTGGGGAGCTGCAGCAGCAGCGTTTGTAATGGGGAGTTTGGAGGGACAACAGCAGGGATTGTCCCAATTCAACTGCAGCCCTGCCCACAGGAAGGATGCTCTGGGCAGCACCAGGGCGGATGTTTGAGTACCCAGCATTGCTCACAGTGGGTGCTGTGTAGCCGGTGCCTTCAGCCCTGAGATAGCTGGGGATGCACTGGAAACGCAGTTTGCCCCCATTTGCTGCCTGTGGGTGAACGGGGCAGCTCCAGCCCCATAGCACTGCGCTGGCTGTGGCCAACCAGCCCCAGTGGGGCCCCACTGTGCTGAAACCACCCATTTCAGGTGCCTGTCAGCACTGATTAGGGAGCACAATGCTGATGCGGTGCCCAGGCAGCCTGCGGCGGTGGGGCTGGGGCTGCCGGGGGGCAGCAGGAGGGGACTGCCTGCTGAGCACATCCCAGTGCAGGCACTGGGGCTGCCCTGGGTCGCGAGGCAGTTACACAAGGACTGGTGAGCACAGGGCATGGCCCCGTGCACTAGGACATCCCCAGTCCCATGTCAGCTTTGGGGGCTTAACACGAGGTACAGCGCTGGCTGCTGCTCCCTGCACTCATCGCTGCAGGACACGGCTCATCCTCACTGTGGATGTTGGCCATGGCACTGGGATTCCCACTGGAAACAGGGCTATGGGAGCTCCCAGCTGCTGCGACCAGCTTGGTTTTGGTGTGTGCATCTACTCATCCCCAAAGGGATTATTTGGGGCTCCTACAGCAGCCGCTCTGCAGGGCATTTCCCTGCTGGGGAGCAAGAGGCTGCTCATGGCTTTGGCTCCCAATCCATAGGGGAAGGGGCAGGACAGGGAGGTGTTCCCATGGGCAGCATGCGGGTGGAAGCGATGCCTGTGCCAATCACTGCGACCTACTTGGTGTCTGCAGTGAGAGCAGGGTTAATATTAATCCCAGTGAGGATAAACAGCAGTGGAGCCTCATGCCAGAGAGCCACATTCTGGTTGGCACCGGCCACCGTGCCTTGGTTTAGTGCCCTAAACCTGGGTTCAGGCTGGATAGCCCAGGATCGCTTTAGCCAGACCCAGGCTAAGCTCAATAGCATGGAGCTGGCAGCAGTTTAGAGCCCTGGTGAGGCCATCACTGCTCAGGGCCTCCCCTTCCTTACAAACATGATGCTGGTTGAGAAACAACCCCACAAATCCCGTGTTCAAGTTGTGTGTGGCTTTTCAACCCCATCAAATCACTTTTATTCACGCAAACGTCTCTTTAACTTACAAAGCCTCTGCCACTCATACACATCAGGGTATCCACAGTGTTCAAAGAACTTAAATAGAACGTCTCATACCAATGCGAGTAAACCAAGTACAAAAAATATGTCTATAAAGTTGTTCACACTTAGGTCCTAAATCACCAGCTTCTGTGCAAAACAAAACGAGAAATACAGATTCCTTTACTAAGATCATTATCTTTAGGTTGGAGTCTGGGTTTAAACCTTGGCTCCCACATGCTTGGCCCAGAGGAGGCAGGGACAGCAAGGAGCAGGGTCAGGGTGTCCCTGGCCCAGGGCTCACTCTGGCATTCCAGCACCTCCCTCCATAGGGAAGCAGCTCAACAGCAAAGCTGTTTCCTGCAGGACCAAGCTGAAGGCAGCTGCTGGAGGGGACACCCGGGCATCGTCCTCGGGGTTAAAAGCACTTGGGCAGGCTGCAGGGAACCAGGACTTGTCACGGGTGGAACACAGCAGTGCCCTGCTCTGAGGAGTGGGATGGGGTGGGATGTGCTGGAATGTGCTGGCACCAGCTAAGCAGAGGAGCTGTAGGTGCTGCCCTCCCCACCACCACCAACACCTCCCTTAGTGATAAAGCTGTTACTGCAGCAGCACAGGAGCAGGGGCTCCACTTCCCACGTGCTGCCCCTCTGCAGAGCACGCCTGATGGGATGGGAGGGTAACAGGTAACACACTCCCATCCCATAAGCACACCCATCCTGCAGCAGCACCAGCAGAAAGGGACCAGGAACCCTCTCACCCCAGGCAGCTGCAGTGTGATGCTTGGGCCTGGGGTGATGAAGGGAAGCAGCAATGTTTCCCTGCTCCCATGATCTGCAGAGTGCAGGGAAGCATCTCCCAGTTTGGGCCCTGAAGCAGCCGCCCCGTTGCTCTTAGCAGGTTTAAACCCAGACTCGGTACTGCATACGGAGGAGACAATGCACACAACGGAGGATTTCCACAATGATGGTAATGTTTGATTTCAGTCTTATTGCTCCAGAAAGGCTCTGGGAGCCTCTGATATGTGAAGGAGCTGGGTCCTGAGGAGTAAAGGAAGACCACAGGGGTAACTCACTAGTACTGCTGAACCTCAAACACGGCAGCAAGGGGACAAGGGGGAAGCTCACATAACCCCTCTAGGCCAGAGCCACTTCTCTCTCCTCCCCATGGACCAAAGCTGGCTGGAAGATCCCCACAACGCCTGCACGATGCCAATGGTGTTGGCCTTGCTGCAGGCTGGTGCAGGTAATACGTTTCCAATCCTCCTGAGGCTTGGTTGTCCCCCCCCACCCCATCCCTTTTGTAAACAGCATAGTCAGAAGTAAACAGTTTCACACAATCAGGCACCGGCTGGGGCTCATGAGAGGCTCCCCCAACACTGCCCTGGATGCTCAGACTCAACGTGGCCAGGAAGAGATGGAAGGAGCCTGGCCCTGAGCTGAGCAATGAGCCCCAAGGCTCAGTGCTGCTGCCTTCAGCTTGAGTTTTCCCAGCAGTGCATCCTAATGTCAAACACCTACAGCAGAGGGAGCTCAGCCTGGAGGAGCTCGGCAGGAGATGCCTGGATAGACCCAGCTGGAAAGAGAAGCCTAAACATCCTCCATCGCACAGCACATGCAGGTTGGAGCTGTTCCCACCTTGTTCCAGAGGGAATGCTGGTTTGGGTCAGTGAACTGCGAGGAGAGATGCTGGGAGCTGTAAACAAGGCAGGTTTCTGTACAGTGTGGGGAGTCGAGCACAAACAGCAGCAAAATCATCAGGGAGAATATGCTCTTCATAGGACAATCTAACGAGGGGAGCATCCACGCTGGAATGGCTAGCAGCCCTGGGACTCATCCTTGGAGGTGTTTGCTAAATCCTAAGTAAGGCACTACGGTCTAGCTCACTAACATCAAGCTGCTTGAAAAACACATCTGCAATGCAAAAGCTGAGGTGGAAACGTGTGGTTTGAAGATGGCCTGTAAAAAGGGGTGGAGGAAGAGGGCTGACCCTCCCAGGGCCTGCCCAATGCTTCCTGCCTGCTTCCAATTGGGAGCTGCCTGCAGGGAGGGTACAGGCACCTGGCTGGAGGCAGCAGTCCCAGTGAGCAACTCACCAGCTTCCATGTCCCATGTTTCAGGCTTGGCTTCCACATATGGAAATCTCCTGCCAGGAAGCTTCCTTCAACTGGGATGTAATGCCTGGTGGGGGGCTCTTCCAGCAGGGAAAGCCACATGAGCAGCCCTGGGAGGGTAAAGAAGCTCTCTTCTGCACCCATTCAAGCCAAGGTTAAGTTCTAACAGTTGTAACAGTCAGGAGCAAAGGCTCTGTCAGGTGGAGGAAGGATGATCCAGTGCTCAGGGCACTAACACTGCGCTTGTGGGTCCAGCCCCCCTGTGGGATGTAGGGCTCTGGAGCTTGGCATGGCCACTGCAGGGATCTGCTGCTCATTAGAGAGAAATGAGAGCAGCCAAAGCCCCCGAGTGCTCCTCAGCGCCTGCTGCCCAGCCCCACACTGCTCATAGCCCAGTGACCAGCCTGGCCATGGGTACAGGCATGGGCTGGCCGGGGCTGCCCACAGACCACAGCAGCATCTCCAGGACCAACAGAAGAGCAGTGCGGGAAAGGGTTTGGGGCTGAGTTTGCGCTGTCCAAACCTTCACAAGTCCCAGAGAGAGGGTCTGGAGCCTCCTGGCACCATCCTCCTAGGAGGGACCTGGCCTTCCTGCAGCAACAGCCTTGGAAATAGATGGAAGACAAAGAGAAACCCATCCCTCCTTTAGCTCTGCCTCAGTCCACCTGACTTTCCTCCATTCCCATTCATTCCCATGAGGTCAGCAAGGTAACACTGAGTACATACAAGGAGGTGATGCCAGTTCAGTGATCTAGTGACGGCACAGGAAAGCTGCATCCTGCACACAGGCAAGGAGCAGTTCCCACAGCCAGGGATGAGGGGTCACAGAGACCCTCTGTTGACCATGGTCCTATCAGAGAACCCAGGTCAGAGCAGCCTGTGATTCAGCCTGATGAAAAGTGGCTTTAGTTGGTTCAGAAACCACAGGGTGGTGAAGAGATGCTGCTTTACATTGCATTTACAGTGAGCAAAGTCTAAAGACCATCAACACGGGATCAGCCCCAGAATATTAGTGTTGCTCTAAATATAGGCAAGGAAATAGAGTATTAACTGCTCAGCCTGAGGTTGCAATCTCCTTACCTGAGCTGTACTGTACATAACCAAACCTAAAGAGCAGCATTTGCTTCCTGAAGATGGCTAGCTAGCAGGGAAGTGTTTTATGGGAGGTTAGAATCCAGCCCATGAGCCATTTAGGCCAAACCTCCTCCTCTCCCAAGTTCCTAACAGCTGAAGTTTGGCATTCAATTTATCAGAGTAGTGCACTGCTTTGTTTCTGTCTGCTGAAAACATGCTTATGGGCTCCCCATCACCCTCTGTGAGGTACCAAGCATGATGAGTGAAATCCAGCTTGGTTATGCTACTCTATCCTAATGTCACCTGCTCCCAGCCAGGGCAGCATCCCCCTGGTCAGAAGCTGCCTGGCTATGAAATGATTTAGCTGTTGGTAATGCCTAATCTGAGAGGCTCTGTTTCTAAAGCCCTGCACTGCTGGTACAAAAACCTGGCAATCGCTTTGCTCCCACTTCCCCTCCACAAAAGCAATAGATTCCAACCCAAAGCTGTGCCCAGCCAGGCCCAGAGCAGTGCCTGGCAGCTGATTGCCACCTCCTTATGGAACCAGACCTTGTCTAGAAACATCTACTGAGCCAAATGGTAACACAGGAGACAGGGGAGGGCTGGGCAAGGGCAGCTCTGCTCTCTGAGCTGTGTTTAAGCCTCATGAGCACGGCTGCTGCTCTTCCATAGGCCCCTACAGCACCCTCCCGCACCCCCAGAACACCTCATCCCAATAGAAAGTAACACCCAAAGATTTCACATTGCCAGAGGTCTTCTGCATCACCATCACCATCTTCCCTTATCTTCAACTTCCCTCCTTGCACGTAAATAATGGAGATTACGGGTCCCTGGTAAATAAACCTGCAAGAAAAGAGAGAAAGAGGGGTCAGGTATGGCACTGTGACAATGCCCTGCCAGCCCTCCCGCTGCCACCAACTCAGACTGCATCAGGATTGCTCATTCCATGTGCTCCCTGCACCGCTCCTTTCATTCCCAAGCCTTAGTCAAAGCATCCTGAGGGTTTGAGAGGACCCAAAGTGAGTGCACAACTTCTCATTATACAGCCCCAAACAGCAGTGCCCACACCAACTGCACCGAGTGGAAGGCACAAAGGTAACCGGATTGGTGCTGGAGGCAGCCTCATCCCATGGGATTCACTGCAGTGACAGCCCTGCTGGAACAAGGATGAGTGTTACAGCCTTGAGGATCCACGTGATGCCAGCACCAGCTCCAGGTCCTTCAGTGGGAGCTGGAACAAGCTGTGATAACAGGGACACCCTGCACTGCTCACCCTGTGCATCAGCAGCTCGGCTGCTCAAGTGGCTCTGCAAGAGGAGGTGAAAATCCATTTCTGTGCAATGGAAAGAGAAGCTGGGTGGGCTGTAACAGCCCAAGAGGATGCTCGGTGCTAGGGATTTTAGGGAAGAACAGGCAGGCCTTTGCTCTGGTCAAAGCCCAGCACACAGCATCCCCCCTGGCCATGTAGCACCATGGAGCCACAGCCCTGGCACTGCACCCTCCTGTCCTCCAAATCAGGGATGCAGTGTGACCCCTTTGTCTCAAGCAATACCCCAAACTCTGCCCATAACCCACCAGCATTTTCCAACTGCTTTGTCTGCAACCCAGCAAATTCCCTGTGACATCCCATCCAGCAGCAGGGCTGGACCCAGAAGAGGACCACGTGCCCAAATGTCACTCCTCTGCTGGAAATGCATCATTCAGGGTGTCACAACCATCAGAGGATGGACCAGCAGAGCATCAGGGGTAGATTGATGCAAGCTGGGACCCATGTGATGGAGGGAGTTCCTGAGAACAGCAGTTTCATTTTTCCCCCAAACCTAAGCTCTGAGCTCAGCTACATGGAAAACAGTGACATAGGGGCTGAATTTACACAACCCCTCCCCTTTTGCAGGAGCAGGCAAGGGGCCCTGCAGAGACACCAAACAGCAACAGAGCAGCAGGAGAGACCTGCTGAAGAGCTGCCACTGCCCAGCAAACTGCTCAAATCCCTTTGCCCTTGGGAATGTCAAAGGAAACCAGGCCTGAGGAGCACATTTCTAAAGGGAGAGGCTGCCTCTCTGCTCACAGCAGGAGCCAGGGCCACAGACACATTGCTGTTCAGCAGAGGTTAACCAGGAGATGCTGCCTTTGCAGGCTGCAGTCAGGAAGAAGCCTCTCTAGGATCTGAGAGCCACCACACCACCAGGTCAGGAGGGATCTTCTCCAAGGAAAGGCTTCCCCAGTAGCACAACTTTATAGGCAAACAGGGCCATGCTTCTGCTCGTGCTTCCCAGGAGTGGGAGTGCTTTGAGGGGCAGCACAGCACCCCTCACTGACGCATGTTGTTTTAGGGGCTCGCTCGAGAGCTTTTAATCCCTCCACTGATGACATTTAGAGTTTTTAATCAGCTCGAATGTCCATTCAGCATCCGCAGGATATGAAGCAGCAGTAGCCCATGGTTTCCTCATTCAGCACCCCAGGAGGATGACACCAATGTGTGGGGCACAGCAGTGATGGGAGGTGGCAGTGAGGTTTGTGTGGTAGCAGAGGGCTCAGTGCAGGGGAGGGAGAGGTAACCCAGCACTTCCACATCCAAGGCTTGTCCAACCCACACTGCACAACCCCACAGCATCAGAAGGTCCCACTGAAGCAGCATCCATGGGAGGGTCAAATCTACCCTGGGTAACTCAGAGGGAAGCTACCAACAAGACACACAAAGATGCTCACATTGCAGGAAAGGAGAGAGGAAGACAGCCCCAGACTTCTCCAAAGGACAGAGAGGGGGTGAAATACCCCTTACAGTGGATCAGTCACAGAGCTGGGCCATCACACAACCATCAACAGACCTGCTGCCCAATACAGCCACTCCCTTATTGTATTAGAAAGGCTTTTGTCCTTTGGCATGCCTTTGAGAGCAGCCTTCAGCACAGTGTGCAAATGAAGAGAACTTCATTTTGCCCAGGGAAATGCTGCTCACCTCTACTGGACCAGATCTGGGAAGGGGAACAAGGAGATAAGAGAAGATAACAGGTTCATCTCCAGCAGAAACCAAGCCAGAAACACTTCCCTGGCTGAGAACTGACACCCCACACCTGCATTTTGGAAGGGCAGCAGAGCACAAGGCCCACTGACTGGTTTGTGTGCAGCATCGACAGCAGAACAAAGGCAAAGCTGCTGGGACATGAAGCAAAATCAGAAGAGGTCGGTGGTACACCAAAGAACAAGCAGAATTCCAATTGCCTGGTTCAGGGACGGTTACAGGTTACGACATAAACCAAGGCTGAGCAAGGGCTGAAGCTGTCCTGAGGAAGAACATGACCCACTGCATGACCCAGCAGCGTCACAAGCTACGTATCGGTGCCACAATTAAGTTAGAAGAGGTTACACGAGTCTCTTGACCAACTTAAATTACCTGGGAGCAGAATCCAGGCCCTGCTCTAAATCCCATTTTAAGCTTCTCAAGCAGGTTTCCAGTTTAAGATCTGCCTTTAATAATAGCCAGAGGTCGGCTGATTTGAATGCACAACGACACAACACATTGGGAAAACCCTATAGGAAGCACACCGAATATTCTGCCACCCCAGAAAGAAGGCAGAGGAACGTTCTGGGTATGCAGTGAGCAGATGGCTGGTGCTGGGCTCCTATCTGGGCACACTGTTATGCAAGTGCATCCATCCCTGCTGCAGCTGCGTCATGGACTGTGTGATCAGTGCAGACTCAGGGCTGGCTCTGGCTGCAGACAGAGGGGGGGCTGCAGAAGGCAGCTGGGTTTTAAGCAAACAGCCCCAGGGTAGGACTGTCCCTCGGTGTTTGTCATCCCTGCATGTACTGTTCTGCAGGATGAAGCTTCCCCGCAGGGCAGGGGCTGGTTGCATAACTGAGCAGCACCGAGGCAGCACAGAGCCACTGCAGATGGGCACAGCAAAGCCGGATCAGACCCTCAGCCATACAGCAGAGCTGCTCCCAGCAGGCAGAGGAGACCCACGCCTGGCCCTGGGGCACAAGGAAGGGTGCCCTGCTCCTGCCTCAGGACTTCTTCACACCCATTACATCCGCAGATTCACTCCCCACCCTAATCCCCAGCCCACACTTGCACTGGGACCAGCCCCAGGCAGAAGCAGTCGCATCAATTCCTTCTGCTGGAGATCTTCAGGACCTTAAATATTCCGTTTTATAATGAAATGTTTTATAACACGGATGGTCTGCGGGCCAGTTTGGACAAAGCTGCAGTGATAGAACTAGACCTGCCCCGTGGGTCTCTCCATTTCTAGATCCCTATTGCTCTGCATACAGCACAAAGCTTATCCAGGCACACACACAGAGGGGATGGGCAGGCCATCACTTTACATAAGCTCAGGAACTCTCAGGTGGGCAGCAATAAGGCTTTTTTAGCAAAACCTGCCAAAATGCCCCCACATTCCTGCTGCTGGAGACTCACTCTTGGGCATGGGCCAGCCTCCTCATCCCTCTGTGCTCTCCTGTGCCTGTGGTCTGCTCTGGTCCAGCAGGCTCTGGGTGGTTTTGGGGTGAGGGCAGGGCTGGGAGCCTGAGCTGCAGCACCAGCACATGACACCAGCAAGCTTTCAGAGGTCTCCCATGATCAGCAATGCTCAAGCAGCTCGGCAGCAGCTTGAGAAAGAACCAGCCCAGGAAGACCTCACCCCTTGTAATCTGTCTTTTGTCACTGCAATTGAAGTGCTGGGCCAGGGCAATCCCTAGTAACAGCTCCTGTTTACACACTGCTTTGCCATGAAGGGAACACCTCCCAGCCCTTCAGCATCACTGCTTAATGACACTGCCAACCACCCCATCTCCCTGGGGTCCCTTCCAGACCATGCATAACCCAGGCCTCAGAACCAGGACCTCTGAGTTTGGGACTACTTGGAAACTAGCTGGGGGGAGCAGGGAGGGGACTCTGCTTGACCAGAGCTGAACTCAGGCTGATTTGTAAGCAGACACAGGTCTAGAAATTAGATGCTACACTCCACATAGCAGAAGCAGCAGAACTGGCAGCTCCTTTCCTGCCCCTGGGAGAGACGGAAGTACCCAAAGTTGGGATCAGAAGGTGCTCGCAGATCCCTCTGCCACAGACCAGGCAGGACCTCAGAGGAGCAGGATGCCTGCCCAGCCCTGCCTGCTCTGCTGGTCCCTCGGGCAGCAGTGGGACATGTAGCTGCTAATTCTGTTTCCCACCTCTACTTTATTTTTGCAGTAGAATAGGTGGAAAAAAACCTCAGCAGCAGTGTTCTGATGAGTCACTATAGAAATAGCTCTGGGAACATAAAAGCCTCCTTTGTGTCACTACAAAGTACATTATGGGGCTGGTACAGGGGACAGAAGAACACAAGACCTGGGGATCACTTACCCAGCTGCAAAGCACAGCAGTGCCCTGCCCTGAATTTAAGCAGCACATGTAACCTGGTCCATTCTGGTTTCAAGCTCAAAGGCATCAGGTCGATCCTGTGGGTTAGCAGCCAACATGTCTTTCAAGAGCTGTTTGATCCCCTCAGACATGGAAGTCCTGCGTTTCTGAGGGATGTGCAGCTCCATCTTTGGGTTTTCTAGCAGCGCTTCCCCAACAGGCACAATCTCAGTCCCCTGCTTGATGTAGGTCCCCAGCAGCTCCTTCTTGGTCTCTGCATCAATGAAAGTGATCCTCTCAATCATGGCCCAGATGATGATGCCCAGAGCGAAGATGTCAGCCTTGGCAGTGTAGTGTCCCTCCCAGACCTCGGGGGCCATGTAGAAATCAGAGCCACAAGCCGAGGACAGCCAGTACTTGTTCACATTCACATTTCTGTTCTCACGCCTCCCCTCCTTGCCCCGAGCAGTGAGGCCAGCACAGACCTTGCTCAGCCCAAAGTCAGCCACTTTGAGGACAGGGGTGCCAGACTTCTCTGTTATCAGGATGTTGTCTGGCTTCAGGTCCCGGTGGACAATGTGGTTCTTGTGCAGGAAGGCAATGGCACTGGTCAGCTGCAGCATGAAGCTCTTGTTTGTGGCTGGGTCAGGTCTCCGTGAGAGCACATACTGGTTGAGGTCTCCTCCTTCACAGAACTCCATGACAAACCACAGGTAGCAAGGTTCCTCTGCATAGCCCAGGATCCTCTCACCTAAAAAAGGACAAGAGCAAGTGTGAGTTTATCAGGCACTACACAATGCCCACACTAACGCAGCACGGATCCGGTTTATGTGGATAGTAAAGGCTTTAGGAACACGACTGGGATCTACTGCACTTGCAGGTACCAGCAGTAACGGTGTCACTGCTGTGGCTTCAAGTGCTCTAGGTTTCCATGGAGTGCCACACACCAGCATGACCTTTATCTCAGCCCATTGCATCAGGGACCCGCTCCAGGCAATGCACACACATGGAAGTGAGATGAAGCACATATCTTCTCGGGTGCTTGCAGGGAACTTGAACCAGGTTATTTTCCTGTGCCACCACCAGGTAATTCTCCCTGGGCTCTGACAGCCAATGCAGCAGAGACAAAAGGCACAAACAGCAGCAAGTCTATAGGGAAAAATCAGTTCTGTGTGAACAAAAGCTCTCCCACCTGAGCTCTGCTACAGAAGGCAAAACTGGCTTATACCTTCCTAGTATAATACATGCCTTCATGCTGTGCCAGGCTGGTCTGGCTAAGAACAGTCACTCCAAAGCTGGGACTTCTCAGGCTAAACTTGTGTGTTTAAGCATTGTGTTCGTGCTCAGAAACACTTCATACAGCTCTTATAGTGCCAACAAGTCTTTAAAGAGAGGAAAAACCAGAGGCCCAAGCAGCAAACAAGGTTTGCTGGGTGCAGTCTCAGCCACACTTATAGATAGAATTCGCTGTGCTCAATGTTACCCCCCAAGAAGCTTCTTCCTTCCTTTGTCATCCCATTAAGCTCTTCAAGCTCAGAGCATCTCAGGTTCAATTCAGTTTATTCCACAAGGCCCCTGCCAAGGCAAAACACTGGCACGTAACTAGACATAGAGAGAAACACAACAGCATCACATCAGCTAACGGGGCTGGGCCTGCCACTGGTATTCCCCAGGACAACCTGGCATTGCAGGCATGAGGCTGCCCTAGGGAATACCAGTGGCAGAGCCAGCCCAATTAGCTGATGCCAGGATGCAAACCCCACTTCCAGACCCCAGCTTACCTGCACAGAGCACTGTGATGATAGGCACAGCCTGCACACACAACCAGGGCTCTAGGAACTAGGGTTTGTTCCACCCTCAAACACCATAAGGGAGAGAAGCTGGAGGACACCACTCACCTCTGCCACAGTTCAAGTCACTCAGAGGAACCCGAGGGTTTTGAAAGCACTTAAATAACTCCACCCATTTGATAACATTGAGTTTTGTTTTAGCAAAGCCCTAGAGAGCATCTGGGAAAAGCAGAAACTTCCAGGAGCAGGTAAAGCCAAGGGCGGTGATGAACACCAAGCCCTGGGCTGCCCCGTGATGGTCAGCGATTGGTGTGGGTGGGAATATTGGTTATTTGCACAAACAGTCTGTATCCATGGCTACTGCTATGGAAATGGAAGTCTGAACAACAGCAAGATTTGGCTGAACCTCCTGCCCTCAGCAGTCTTCTAGGTCTGGATGTTGGGAGGGAGCAGGAACAGGCTGGAAATACAAGGCACTAAGTGTGCTAAATGAGACCCCTAAAGTGCTGGAGGGGGGCTCAGCACATGAACTCAAGGGCCAAGAGGGAGCAGCACAGGACAGACTGGCTCTGGAGACCAAAATACTGACCAGGAAAAGCAGCTTCTCTGGTGTGAGCCACCCCCTTTGGCAAGGCCAGTATGACAGCATGGAAACTGAAGCAGAGGCTGCTCGGCCCCACAGCCAGGCCAGCCCCAGCTCACACCACTCAGGTTTGCCAAGCCCCAGTGACATCCAGCAGGGCACAGAGCTTTGCTTTCCTGCTCCTCTCTGCATCAACACAGTCCCACCTTGGGGAGCAGAAGGGTTTGGATCTTCTCAGCCAGGAACCACACCATGATGGGCACAGCAAGCCCCATGCCCATCACACATAGCCAGGGCATGTAAGTGGGAAGGTGAGAGCATTCACACAGCTCAAACACCAGCTCATCACTGCCAAGGCCTGGCTTGGACAAGCCAAGGTTCGGTTTTAGCTTAACAAAGGCTCTGATGTGAAACTTGGCCCCTGAGCCTCAGCAAGCAGAGGGAGGACGCCACTGACCCAGCAGTAGCTGCAAGCACCATGCACTTCGCTTTGGGTGGAGTGCTGCTCACAGAGGCTGCAGCCAAGAGTAATATTTCCTCATTTTCTTCCTATAATCAGAAAGTGCTTTAGTTGTTAAATCATCTTCCTACCTTCAAAACAAACAGCTTTAAACATAAAGAGTTGGCAAGGCGCTTCCTAAAGATGAGATGTTTGCAAACTTATGTCAAGCAGCCAAGAGCTGAAGAGATGCAGACAGGCCAGAGCTGTTGTCCATCACAGAGAGCATCCCCAGCCCAAACAGAACAGCACTCACCAACCTCTCCATCCTCACAGCAGGCCTCCCACCATCTACCCCTGGGAGCTTGTTAACAGCTTCTAATTTGCTTAGTATCACAGGTAGAAAAATAGTGTAATGACAGCAGAGCCAGCATCCCACTCCCCACAGGTCACCTCTGACTCCCTCTGAGGCTGCTCCAGAGGTGGGAGCTGGCAGTACAAAGTCTGGGTTAGGAACAAGAAGAGCACAGAGAATCATCACACACTGGTTTGTGTTAGAAAGGACCTTAAAGCTCACCCAGTTGCAACCCCCTTCTATGCACAGGGACACCTTCCACTAGAGCAGGTTGCTCCAAGCCCCGACCAGCCTGGCCTTGAACATCGCCAGGGACAGGGCAGCCACATGGCCATGCACAGCCCTGAAGGTGCACGTGTATCATGGCACCAAGCACACTGCTCAGGGATGTGCCTCTCCTCAGGCTCATTCCAGGCTTCCAGCTTCCTCTCTACACTCTGCCCTTAAATTCATCATTCCACATCTCATTAAAACGAGGAGGGTTTAGGCTCTGCTGTAGGTGAGTCCCAACAGTGCCTGGTACCCCAGCAGTGATGCTCCTGATGCAGCAAGGCTGATTAATCCCTGCCGTGCCCTGAGCCCCAGCACGTTGGCACAGCATCTGTGCTGGCCTGTAAATAGCCCCGCTGCGGTCGTGCCGAGCAGCACGGCAGCACAGCACAGTGAAGCCCTGCTGCTGCACATGGAGAGGGACATACCAGACCTGGAGGCTCCTCTGGCCCCAGCTTTTGCTCCAAAAGTCCTTAGCAGTGCTGTATCAGACCCAAAGGAAGGCAGCGAGCACAGCCTCTGCCCAAGCCCAGGGAGAGCACAACACAGCCCACAGGGCACACAAGGAAGACGATGGAAGGGTGGACACATTCTGGTTTGGGGAGTGAAACTGCTGCTCTCCAGCCTTGGGATGGAGAGCTCAGCTCCGCTCCCCTCTTCAGAGGGGTGCAGAGAACCAGGGCAGCAAAGCCCTCCCCATGGCAAGGGAAGTCAGGGGGCTCCCTCCCTACCTGGAGATGGGGGATCTATAGGTACCCAAGAGCTTTCCCCGGGGCTCTTCATAGGGTGTGAACAGGACAAAGGGAGCCAGAAACGTTGTATGTGCAGACAGAACGTGACTTGCTACAGCTGGACACAGAGCCAAAGGGAAGAGCTGGCTCCTCTCTAAGGAGCTGTGCCTGTGAGGGCACATAAAGGAAGCACCCAGGCTAAGCAGAAATCAGGACAGTGCCCTTGGGAGGCTCCCCTGGGTGGTTGTGTGTGGAATGCCCAGGGAGAGCAGGAGGAGGTCTGCATGGGGGAGAGCCAGACACGTCCAGACATGTTCTCCCAGGACTGCAGAGGGGACAGGAGAGGTCGAGGCAGTCTGAGACCCTGAACGCTGCTCAGAGGATGGGTCTTGGCAGCCCTGTGTGAAGTCTGTGCCTGGCACAGGGTCTGGAGACTGCCTACACTAAGGGGCATGGGGAGACCGAGCTCCCCAAGGAGCATATGGGAATCCTGGCACACACCTTTGGGGATGGAGGCTGTGGGGTGAGCTGGCTCTGGAAGCTCGGGGGTGCTGTACATTTCCACCTCTATACTACATTGACAAGAGCTGGGTCTGACGAGCAGGCAAGGGAGCAGAGGATGGGAGGGAGCATTTCGGAGATGTCACCATCACAGTTATCAGCTATGACAGAAGGTGACCCCTGACAGCCCAGTGATGCTGCTGAGGGACCCCAGGGGAAGACAGGGGTGTCAGCCCAGGCTATGGGCACTGGTGCTTCCCATGGAGCCAGCACAGGGGGACACAGGAGAACACAAAGAATGGTCCCAAAGGTATAAGAGCTCAAGGGAGCAGACAGGGCACCATAACGGCTGCAGCCCTGGGGGGCTCAGAGCAGACAGGACCGTGGGGGTCAGGAAGAGACAGGAAGGATGTGACCAGGATAGGGACCAGTGAAGGTTGCCGAGGGACACGCGTGTGCTGTGGCGCAGGTCAGGGCTGTGTGTCTATGGTGCAGAGCCTCAGGAGAAGGGGTGCACGTGAGAGGGGGTAAGTGCTGGCATGGGTGCAGGGAACGGCTGAGGCGAGCACACAGGGATTGCCTCCAGGGCTGCGTCCAAGCCTGGAAGTGACAATAGGGTCCCTCAGGAGGAGGGGCTCAGGGATGGGGGCTGCAGAGATATAGGGCAAAAGGAGAGACCCTACAAGGAGGGCACGGGGCTGCTAAAGAGGGTGGGGGCTTCAGGAGAGGTGTCCCCGGGACCAGCACGAAAAGGAAGGGGGGAAAGGAGACAGGACACACAGGCAGAGCCCAAGAGCACAGCACAGAGCAGGGCCCAGCACAGGGGCTGTTGGGGAGGTCCCCACAGGGGTCCTTGGGATGGGTGGCAGCAAAAAGGGAGTGCTGGGGCAGCATAGGGACAGAACAGAGGCAGGTGATGGGAGTGCGGCTGGGATGGAGGGACACCAGAGCTGGCAAGGAGCAGGACAGAGGAGCCATGGGGTGTTATATAGGAGAAACAGTGAGTTAAGGTGGAAGGGAGGGTGCTGGGGGGCTCCAAGGAGGGGTCTGAGCAGCGGGGCGGTGTTGAGGAGCGAGGCTGAGTGTCCCCCCGGTTACCTTCTGCGAGCACAGCCCACAGGGGTGCGGGAGGGTGACGGGGCTGGGCAGGAGGCCCGGGGGGTTGGGTACCTTTGAGGGAGGTCTCCACGAGGCGCAGGTAGAGCTGGCTGCGCTTGTTGCCGTGGCTCATGCGCTGCCCCAGGCCGTGCCGCTGCAGGACGCACTCCTCGAAGCGCACTACGTTAGGGTGCTGCCGCCGGAGGCTCGTCAGGGCCCAGAACTCGGCCAGCGCCAGCTCCACGTTCTCGGGAGCGTCGCAACGGATCCGTTTCACCGCCAACCGAGCGCCGCTGCGGCCGGACACCGCCTCGTACACCACACCGTAGGCCCCGCGGCCGATCTCGGCCAGCAGGCTGTACCGCGGAGCTCCGCCACCGCCAACCGGGCCGGGCCCCGGCGCCGCAGCCATAGGACCCCGTTGAGTCCCTCTTCGCCGCCGCCGCGCTGCCCTTTGTGTCCCACGGCGGCCGCCATCCGCCGCTTCCATAACGCCGACGAGGGGGGGCCGCGCGCCCGCTGCCGCTGCCCCCCCCGCCGCCGCCCCA
>JASSUY010039262.1:0-16754 GCA_032466535.1 Forpus xanthops | reverse complement strand
AAACTGTTCTTATCTCAACCTGTGGGAGTTGCATTCTTTTGATTCTCCTTCCCATTTCCCTGGGACTGGGGAAGAAAAAGGGGGAAGTGAGTGAGCGAGAGATTGCGTGAGTTTGAAAGCCTCAAACCTTATTTGTAGTCTTATGGTAGAAACACATATACTATCACATGTAGTATACTAACTTCTCATAAATGTGGTACTAAGGGTTCGTAACACTATTTTTGACCACTTGTGCTAAAGCTTGTAATATAACTTCTTGGGGCCAAGATAGGTGTTTTATTGTGTGCCAGCTTTGAGAGCAAATAGTATTGGCTTCTACAATAGCAAACTATTAGTATTTCTACTTATTGTCAGTAATGTAAAATCCACAAGTACAGAGAATGGAGGAGATGATTTTTAAGAGTCAGAAATATGTAACAATATTAATACTCTGCCTGTAAATGAAATGTGATGATCACAAAACCCAAAATTATTTAAGATAGCAAGTTCATGTCACAGAAATGTAGCCTTTTGGGAAACTTGTATTCCTGCAAATGGATTGTTGGGTTTTGGGGTCGTTTTGTACAGTGGATCTGTATAGCAGTGCTCTCTGGGATGAGGTTAAAGAGCAGCTTTCCTCTGAGACAGTTCATACCTTTGTGAGGGATGAGCTTTCCTTTTAATGATTGCTCTGTGTGATTAATATTTTTCTTGACCTGAAGATGCACTTATTTTGCAAACAAATCCAAGTGCAAGGCTGGAGAACAAGACAAGAGAACACTGACCAGAAATGTTAGTGGGGTTTGTAATTTGTTATAAAGTTTCAGGCAAATCTCAGCTTTGAGTAGCCAGTTAGCTCAGGAAATGTTTTGCCTGACTCTGAATTCCCATTTCTCAGTTTCTTACAGCGGCAGTGTTATCTTTTCTCTGTTCACAAACAGAGCTGTGAAATGAGCAAGTTAATGTGAAAAAATGAACTCTGAGCATAACAAGTACTTTTTTTTCTTGTTTTTTCTTTAAAAAAAATCTAGTAGGATTATTCTGGAAGTGGTTTGCTTTTGTCTTTGAACTTCTGAGGTTCAACTGAGGCAATTTGACATCTCGTCTTGAGATTTATTACAGTTCAGTAGAGCCCTAGCAATATTGTAGTAGCAAATGTCTTCCAGTCAATGGGTTGCATGTTATGTTAGTGGCTGTGAAGGCTGTGAAATAGTCAGGAGGATGGTGCTGCACATAGTGTATACGGTGGTGTGTTACAGCACTTCTGGAGAACTGCACTGTCACTTCACAGGCATGCTTAATGGTTTCTTAACAAATACACAGCACAGAGGAGTTCTGGGTGCTTTTGTCAGATCATCTGCACATTTTGACAGGGGACCTCTAAATATGTGATCAGTGTGTCAGTGATAAATATTAACTACAGCTCTCAACAGAGGAAATAGATTATGTTTAATGGTGTGTGCTGGGTCTAAAATGATTAATTTCATGGCCAGGCTGCAGAGGTCACCTGGATTTTAGTTACTGATTCAGCTGCTTTGTACATGACTGTTTCTGTATGCCAGCTCTAACAAGCTTTTCATCTGTGGAAATACTGGCTTGCTTGGAGGGGGAAGCAAAGGCTTTCCCTTTGTGTTTCTTCCTACACCTCTCTACCCACCATCTCTACCTTCAACCTAAAAAAAAATTCTCTAGAGTGATGCACATTAAAGGTAATTTACACATTAATGCTAACTTATTAACATGCCCATAGTAAATTGAAATTAACTACATTATCATTTCAGAACCATCTCAGCTCAGGTTCGCTTGACTTGCAGCTGCTGTCCAAACCTCTCAGCTTCTTCTGAAACACACAAAAATGTTTTCAGCTATACTTTGATATATTGGTTGCATTTGGCAAAGGTATTTAATAAGGCAGCTGTTTGTGAAGGCTGCGTGTTCTCACGTGCAGATATTGAAGTTTTGCTGTGCTCAAAGATTCTTCACTGTTAAAGTATGTGTAAGGAAAGTGAGGATTTCCTCCTTTATTTTTTTTTCCTTTTTTTGCACAAACTGATTAGTTTCTTAATGACTCTCTCAAAAAATAGATGCCAGTCTCGCATATTTCTATTAAATTTGGTATCAGTGTTCCAGATGGAGGAAACACCAGAGTTTAACAGATCCTTTTCAAGTTTTGTCAAAGATTCCTGCACACAGTGTCAGCAATGCTAAATTTCTACCAGCATTTTGGCATGAGGAAAAGCTGGGTCCTGTTCACCTAGTGAACCCTGTTAGTTCCTTAATGAACACTTGATTACAGACATTAAGGAGCTTTTTGTCTCTTAATCTGTTCTATCACAGGTTATCTCCTCAGACTATATGCTATGAAGCAGCACCCCTTTCTCTGCTTTGTTGCTGTTACTGATTAAGCCACCCTTAGGAAGACATAATTTCATGCAGCAAACAGTATGAAGACTCCTTGCAACTTGTTTCCTTTGCACACACATTTCAGTGTGGTTTCCTTGAAGCATATGAGAAACAGTGGGTGAGGTCTGTGTATTTGCTCAGCAGAATTGAACGAAGAGATAGTACTGTTTGCAGACTTGGACAAGCTGAAGTGCAGCAGCTGATAGGAGCTTTTGTTGGGTGAACTCAGCAGCTTGTTAGAACAACAGAAATGAATCCCGTTCCTGGAGGGGAAGAGGTAATTCAGTGGCGTACATGGTGTCAAGGTGAGGTAGTACATGTTGTGAGCTCTCTTCAGGGGGAGGCAGGATGGATTTTTCTCTGAAACAGATGGCCAGTTCCTCAGAAAACTGCATTAATACCTAGTAGCAAAACCCAGGGACCTTTTCTGAGCTTTCTTTTTCGTTAAAATCCTTAATCTTTCCTTAATCTCTGAGCTGATGTCCTTCCTTTTGTAAGACCATACATGCTGCTGCAGGCTGGCTGCTGTTAGCTGTGCCTGTTAAATTAGTTCAAGACGCTCAAAATGGTATCAAATGAGAGATTGTATTCCAGGCTCAGTGGTCTGTTGGAATAGAAGCAGTGGCAGGCAGGTAATGACAAAAACCAAGTGCAGCTAGCAACAAGAAAAGCAGAGATCCTGGGTAACTTTAGAGTAAGTTCAGGCATTGCAGTTAGTGTGACTTGGCAAAGGAAGCAGATCTCTTTCTATGGGTATAAAAAAACCAAAGCTCACACTGATACTGATAAAAGGCAGCAATGCAATGGAGCAAATAAAACCTGATTGTATTGACAGGAAAATATGCTCTTCTGGCTTCCTTCTCACTCCGTTGTTGTGGAAACTCCCACCCTGCAGGAAGCAATTTCCTGTTAGCCTAAATTTTACTGCACTTACCCTAAACTTTGCAGCACTTGAGACCTGTGAACTGTGTCTACATTTCTTGCTGATTAAGACCCACAAGCTGCTGGCCAGAGCTGATGCAGTCAGCAGCTGATCGGCTCCTCTTTGCAGATTCAAGCTTTTATCTTTTCCTGCTGGATGGGATTGTCCCTCAGCAGCTCCTCTCTATTGGCAATAAGCAATATCCTGGGGTTAAATTACCAGTTATCCAGTTTCCCTTAATACACCTTCATGGGGTTACCTCTGTTACAAATGCCTATTATTTTTAAAATGTGTAAGTAAGACTTCATAGTCTTAGTTGCAGCTGAAAGATTGAGACTCAAAATACTCATTTTTGTAAGAGAAACTTGGAAATGAGTAGTAATAACTATACTTGTAATGAAGAACTTATATGAGCCAGTGAGGTTTATTTTTCATTCATGTTCTATTTCTTGGCTAATACTATATATTCTTTCTATGTAATATGGTATTAGATGCTATGGAATATATGGTAGCATGTACTATTATTACCATAGCATTATATAGTGCTATATACTGTAACCCCATGAGGGCGAGGAGGGGAAAGGAGTGAGGCTAGACATGTTGACAGACATAGCATCAGCATTTTGAGATAGCGTGATGAAATGTCTAAGTGAAAATCTCATTTATCCTCACTCCATAATGATCCTGGAGGCTTCTGCTGAAGGAGAAGTCCCTCCTGCTTCCAATGACACATTTACTTCTCTTGCACAAAAATCACCTAACGTATAGTAGCATATACTTTTTTCAAGAGACAACTGCGGTTGTCATTTCTCTAGCAAGACTGAGCTCCATTTCTGCTTCTACCTCTTGACATACTTGCTTAAGGCTTCTTGGGAATGAGAAGGGGGAAGTGCTTGCAATCAAGGCACAGAGACCCCTTAGGAAGCAGTGCGTGCATGTGTCGTACCCTTGTTTGACCGAAAGTCTGAAGAATACAGGTGTAAAATAAGAACACAAGTCTGAAACAGAAAAACTGAACTTACTAGAGAAGTAAATATTAATCTTTGTAATGCCTTAAAGTATTAAATGTGTCTTCTTGTCTCCCCCCTAGATTGCAAACAATCAATGAGGGAAGAGGGGGGAACAGTGACTATGAACAGGAGAGGAGCTATCAAGCAAGCCAAAATCCACTATATCAAAAATCATGAATTTATTGCTACCTTCTTTGGACAACCTACGTTTTGCTCTGTCTGCAAAGACTTTGTGTGGTAAGAAGGAAACACAAAGCTTCTTCTACCCCCATTAGGTTTCCATCCTAATTTGCTAGACTCTGAAAACACACTGTGTTATCTTCTAGACCTTGCTTTCTGAAGACAGGATTCTGAATAGCAAAATTCAGACCAGTTCATTAATTGGCCCAAGTATTCCCATAGCCAAAGGGTTGATTGGTTGACAAGACCTTTTATTCCAGCAAGCATATGGGGTTTTTATTTGGTTTTTTATCATTTGTTTTTCAGGGGACTCAACAAGCAAGGGTACAAATGTAGGCGTAAGTTGACTTTTTACCTTTTTCTTGTGCAACTTTCCACCTGAATCTGTAGGTCTAATAGTTACTGTTGGAAAGCTTCTGTTAATATGCATGGCACAATGTATTATCCACATAGGCAGCAGTAGATGTTGAACATCAGTTTTGCATAATAACCTAAGGCTGTCTAATTACAATTTCTAGCTGAGATTCTTAGTATCAAGCTTTAGACTTAGCTATTCTTCTCAAAAGTGCGTAATTTTGTTGAAAAGTTGCACTCAGTTATGACAGAAGTTTTTGTGAAGCCTTTGCTAAAATGAGTTGCAACTACTGAGAGTTTTTACAGCTGAATTGAAAAGCAATTTTGACTTAGCATTAGATGTGTGCATTTTCTAAACAGTAGGGAAGATTATAAAAGGGCAAAACTCAAAAGCATGATATTATCTTTCTGTTATCAAATGCTGGTGGCATTGCCTAATGGGAGCAGATTTAGTTTATCAACTGAGTTTATGTTAAAAGAAAATGGGGGAATCAGTTTTAAAAATCATCTTTATAGAAAAGAAAAGGTTCAGTCTAGATAGTATGATGGAAAGGATATGGTTTTCACATTATGCTATGAAATGCAAATACCTATTCCCACATATTTATTATCTGAAGGAATCTTTCTTTTTTTTCTTGTGCATGTCTTGAAGAATGCAATGCTGCTATTCATAAGAAATGTATTGATAAGATCATTGGGAGGTGTACCGGTACGGCAGCCAACAGCAGGGACACAATGGTAAGAGCTGGAACAATATATTTAGAATGTAATTAAAAACACTCTGGAGTAACAAAACCTTGTCCAGAAACAGCCACGTCCATATGGGAGGTGCGTGGCTGTACAACCTAAGGTGCTGTCTTCTCCTGAAGATTGTACATAATGTGTAGAGGATGAAACTCTAAAGCAAGAAAAGAAGTTAAAAGCCCTGCAAGGGGTTGTGTAGTTGTTGCTGAGCAGGTTCTATCCCTCCTTGATGAAGGATGTTAAGACCAAGGTATTCAAGATCAAACCATTGCAGCTTTGTAACATCCAAGTGGTTTTTTGCAAGAAGCTGGTCCTGTTGTGAGTAGGGTGCTTCACCACTCTCCTTGTCCTCAGTTTCAAAAGGAACGTTTCAACATTGACATGCCTCATCGCTTCAGAGTTTACAACTACATGAGTCCTACCTTCTGCGACCATTGCGGCAGCCTGCTCTGGGGGCTGGTCAAACAAGGACTCAAATGTGAAGGTACAGAGGAGGAGGGAGGGTAGCTGGGACCTCTCCGCACTTTTCAGTGATCCACCCCAACTAGAGATTAGCTATTGCTACACACTGTATTTTTGTTTGTGTTACATAGAATGGGTTGTGACACATCCATGTGTGGTGGAAAATGCTTTTATACTACAGAGAGACAAATTGGCCCTTGGCTTATGTGACAGCTCATCCAAGGTGAGCTGCAAATGGAGTCAGGAAACATGCTGCAGAAGTGTAATTGTGTGTATAATCAAAATTACAGCTTTGGGAGTAGCTGAAATTTGGTGAGTCTGACTCAAGGTAGCACTTAAAAGTGTATTCAAAGCGTTGATTGTAAATAAGAGTTTTATAATTCTCCCACAAAAGACAAGATGATCTTTATTGTTACAGATTTTAAGAACAAAGTAATGAAAGGTTTTTTCCTTTTGAACAATTTTTGTAGCCTTCAGTGATTTAAAGATTAAAATAACAATGATAGATCCATGTCCAGTCTGGTCTTAAGGTTACTGAACTGCAAAGAGAAGCAGCCCCTTTTGATGTAAAATCAGACAATATTTTTCCTAATGCTTGTATAACTGTCCTTACACTTCTTTTAGAATGTGGGATGAATGTGCATCATAAATGTCAGAAGAAGGTGGCAAACTTATGTGGAATAAACCAGAAGTTGCTAGCTGAAGCTTTAAATCAAGTTAGCCAGGTATGCTTTATTGCTGTTCCTCAGGTAATTAAATGTTTTCAGAGCATTTGGGGGTCTTTATGTCATCTTTTCCATATCACCTTTATGGGGAACTGAGTTTGGAAGGGAAGAAACGCAAACAGGTTTCTCTAATTTGTCTCTTAGACTAACAGACACATCAGTAGCCTAAAGTTAAAACCAGAGAGTGGGTATGATTTCCTGAAATCCAACTCTGTTGTTCTGTGGTTTCAAGGTTTTTCTCCCACTTTCTGTTTAATGGTTTGAACAGTGGAATTATAACATTAAAGTCTGTTTTTTTTCCATGATTCAACTTTAGAATTCCATTTGAATGTGAAACTTAAATAAATGAGGGAAATACACCATATATTCTCAGTTTTTATTAATCTGGTGTGGAGACACAGAGAACTCTGGAATTAAAATTGGCCCCATAGTTTACATCATTCATATCCTGCTGCAGCATGACTGTCTCTTATGGTCAACTTCTGACTTGCAAATAAAGACCAGGAAGCTCTGAAATAAAACAGGGAAATGTACCATCTCATAGCAGCCTTCCAGTGTCTGAAGGGGGCCTATAAGGATGCTGGGGATATGGACTCTTCATGAGGGACTGTAGTAATAGGACAAGGGGAATGGGTTCAGACTTCAACAGGAGAAATTTTAGATTGGATATAAGGAAGAAATTCTTTACTGTAAGGGTGGTAAGGCACTGGAATGGGTTGCTCAGGGAAGTTGTGAATGCTCCATCCCTGGCAGGGTTCATGGCCAGGTTGGACAGAGCCTTGGGTGGCATGGTTTAGTGTGAGTGTCCCTGTGCATGGCAGGGGAGTAGGAACTGAATGATCTTAAGGTCCTTTCCAACCCCTAACTATTCTATGATTCTATTACAAAATCCAACAGCATTCTTCGGAGCTGGGTGTTGTTAAGCTTTCACAGGATATTGACTTTGAAAGCAGTGTGAGCTTTTGCACCAGCTCTTTCATGGCACAGAAGAGTTTGATCTAATTACTAAATTTTGATCTCTGGGATCTTCCATACATAAAATTTGGTTTTGTATGCAAAAGACAGATGTCACACACAGCTGTGACTTAAGCAGGTCCAGTATGAGAGCTATTCCCATCTCCGCTTCAACATGAACTTATGTCCAAGGGGGCATTTTCCCACAGTTTAAATTCTCCCCCACTGTGGATCCAGACCATTATATCTTTAATAATTTTGCAAAGAACAGCACAACTAGACTGTTCAGGCATTTCAGTGACGTGTTTTCTTGCAGTGAAGGAAGTAAAGCAATTGGCTAATCTGAAGCTGTAAAGGATGTGGCTGAACAGTCTATGAACCAGATTTCTTGAGAAAATACATGTCCTAGGAATTAATAATTAAACCTAAAAGTTTTTAAATGCTGTCATGTTACATTTAATGGCAGTTGCTATAAGTGTTTCTAAAATAATAGAGTAAATGTAATTTCAAGTGTTTCCCTTCTCCTCAGAAATACACACGAAGGTCTGATTCTGGATCTATAGAAAGTGTTGGTATTTATCAAGATTTTGATAAGAAATCCAGAGCTCCAGGAGGAGATGCAACAGGTGAGAAAAACAGCACTGTTTTAATTTAGCAATTTAACTACCAGACTGCACAAGCTAACAATTTAAGTAGTCATTCATCCTTGTTTTACAATACAAATTTTTAATAAGCATGTTGAAAAATACTGAATCGTATATTTACTTCTTCATAGTCACGCAAAATGCTCTCTTCACTATTGACAAATAGCTGTAGTTTTTAGTCTGTGAGCATATCCACCTTCCTGCAATATGCTTGCTTTTACATGAGTCAGTGCAGTTCCACATGATGGAACCGGAAGATGCTTTCCTCCCTCCTGGACCTGAAATGTCATGCATGTTGGTTTATGAACAAGCCAATATAATTAACATTAGAAACCAACCACAAGTACTATTTTAGGATTTTAGCCAAAATACTACTTGGAGTAGTTTAAGTGGTGTCTGGGATCCTGTCTCTGCAGGTTCAGAGTAAGGTTTGGGGGTTTTGGGTTGTTTTCAGACTTTTTACTATCATCAAAGTGTTCTAGCATTGTATAAGCCTTATTTTCATAACTGCTAACCCAAGATAATTGATGCAAACATAAATGTAACAGTCAAAGTAAGTTTTTACCAGGTGGAAATCACCAGGCTCAGTAAGAGATAATGGGTGATTTTGGAGTGGTACAGGATTTTTTGTATTCATCCATATAATGCACCAATTCTGTTCAAATGCCCAATAAGAAATTTATTTTTATTTTGATATTTCTTCTTCTAGTTTGTTAGAACAAAAGAAAAAGCCAAACAATCTCTTGCCAAGGTGGTTTGGTTTAGTACAAAATCAGGGTGCAGCCACTGCTATTGCTCCCTGGGTTATTGCAGATGCTGGGCAGCTTATGGGGTGTACATGGTATCACCTCATGATTATCATCAGTGTCATCTTAGTGACCCAGCAGATCAATGCAGTACTGGTCAAAGTAAAGTACAGTTACTAATTTTAGAGTATAATCAGGATTAACCTGTATGATCATGCTGCATAGCCAGCACTGGGCAGAAATCAGATCTTTTCATGGCCAATCTGCTTAGGCAGAGAAATAGCCCATTCTGCTAACAGAATATAAATAATTTGCTTACAAACAGTTCTTGTAAAGTATCTTTTTCTCCAGAGTATGCTGTTTCTCAGCCATAGTGCCTTTGATTTTTATAATGCTGAAATATTGCTTAAACCAAGCCTGAGAAACAGAGTCAGTTCAAATCCAACTATCAGGTGTGCTCAAATGATTTAAAAACTGTTACAAACAACAGGAGCTGACCCTTATGTTCCGATTCACCAGTATTCCAGCACCAGATGTACTGAAATACATGTCACTACTTAGTTCTTACTGAGGGATTTGAGTCACACAGCATTGCTGCGTATATTGAACTTTAAACTCCCTGTTTCAATTGGCAGATTGCAGCGAGTACGATAAACTCTGGGAGGGAAGCACAGCCAAGACAGCATCTCGAATTGCAAGGAGGAGAAAATTCAACATAGACAGCTTTGTCTTCCATAAAGTACTAGGGAAAGGAAGTTTTGGAAAGGTATGTGACAGACTTACAGACCTTCTGGTGAGAGCCTTGCTTGATTCCTGGAATATGGCAGGCTCTTTCCATTAACCAGATAGGTCTTATAGCTGCTTGTGTAGATGATCTTTAAACAGAACTGCATGTATCTATTTTTGACAAAGACACAAGAAATTAATTACCCAAATGTTGTCTAACCCAAAAGTGATTCATAATGCACAACAGTTTTTCACTTGCTTAGTATGAAGGCAGAGGAACTGCCCTTTGTGCACCACAGTGCAAAAAGTTGTTTTGTATTCATACAAGCTGTGTAGAAACAGCCTTGTGATGCTCTGGTGCAATGGCAGGAGGAGGTGGGAGAGAGCAGCGTGACCTCCCCAGAGTTCATCTACTATTGTTTATGAAACTACAGCTCTGATGAAGGAACAGGCTTTACATGTTTTCTCTTATATGTTCACAAAGACACCAACAGAAAAAGTGCCCTGGAAGCTGCTGTGCTAGAACTGCATGGCCCTTGAGCTCCATCTCCTCTATAAGCCACAATTTCAGGTTCCCAAACCTCACTCATCTTTCCCATTTAAATGGGGTTTTTTAATTGTTACTTCACCAGCTATAAACACCTTTGACTTTCCCTTATTGATACCATTAGCAACAGTGTTTCCTATATGTGCTCTAGTCGCATCTTGGGCTTTTTTGTTGTAGGTTCTGCTCTCTGAGCTGAAAGGGAAGAATGAATTCTTTGCTATCAAAGCTCTGAAAAAAGATGTGGTGCTAATTGATGATGATGTGGAATGTACCATGGTGGAAAAGCGGGTCCTTGCACTTGCATGGGAAAATCCATTTCTCACCCATCTCTACTGCACTTTTCAGACAAAGGTAAGGAAAATCCCAAAGGTGACATCAACACAACAGATTTAGCCTTGTAGTGACCGCTGTCACCAGCAGTCAAGTGAGAGTTGACTTAGTGATGTGAGAATTAAATTTCATTTTCTTGCGCTCTGCACAGTAGTTCAGAGGCCTTGTGGAAATCTGGGCATGACTCCCACATGCATTGATGAGAACACAGTAAGATCAGAAAAAAACATCTGTGCAATTTGGAATAAGAGGCAGTTTAACTTAAATCCTTGATCTGAGCTTTTCCCTCAGTGAGAGGAAGAAAAGATGCCTGTCACATGTAGAAGTCAGGAAGTCTGTTTAAATGTCTATTAAGTCTAGAATTGCACAGAATACAGGATCAGCTATTGAGTTTTACAAGACAAGACCAGGCTACTCAACTCTATAGGAGGCTCTCACTCTCTATAGGGTACATGAAATAAATACCTCTGGAGGGAGCAAAGTGGCAGCTTGGTCCTCAGAACACACATCTCTACTTCATACATGACTGCAATACAAGCAGTAATTTTTCCATTCTCTGATTATTTGCAAACAGGATCATCTGTTCTTTGTTATGGAGTTCCTGAATGGGGGAGACCTGATGTTCCACATACAAGACAAGGGGCGTTTTGATCTCTACAGAGCAACGTAAGTCCATAACCTTTACTTTCCTAGTTTGATGTATGATGTTAATCTCTGCTTTTACTGTTTCTAGTTCTGCACCACCTACCTGCCCTCAAGTTTCAGTGTTTGATGGTTGAAAAGGTATTTCCAATCACTTGTTTAACACAGTGAAGAAATTCATTTGACGACATGCAGAGTTTCTTAATTTACATGCAGTGTGATATTTTTACTTTATGGGATGCTTATACCTAGAGATGCTAACTAAACTGCAACATAAGGCAGCAACAAAAAAACCCAAAAGGGACAGTTTCAGCATCCTTTAGGAAAGAAAAAAATCGGAAAACAACACAGGAAAAAAGGCAATCAATGCTTTTATATTGCTTACTAGTATTGCTGACTTGATGTGACAGTACAGAGGGGTAATCTGTACGCCCCACAGGATACTAGTAACATGGGTAAGCACTTTTTCAGCAAGTGCAGTTGTGTCAGCTACCTATGGCTTAAGATCACTGGAGCTGAAGATTCAAAAGATGCAAAAATACTGTATTAGTGTTACTTTTTCTGTTGTAATTGTTTTTTATTTAGGTCTATTTCTAACACTCTCATCCCAAAGCATGAGGTTTTTAATTGATTGATTGAATAGGTGCATGCGAGACCTTAAAAGTAACACTGCAGGGTACCAGTACCTACCAGTGCTATTTTATAGCAAGACTGGAAAATTACTTTCGTTAGTGTGCAATCTGCTAAGGAACACTGACAGGACAGGATCAGATCGGGCATCTGGTATAAACAGTGGCTGGGTGGCAGCCAGCTTTATAGGTCAGGATGAGCTCCCCAGCAAAAATCTGATAACACCCTGCAGTTTACCTGCATTCCAGCAATCACCTGTGCATCTAGTAGCCTCTCCTGGCATCCTCTGCAGTTATTCCTGAAATTTGGTGTCAACATTCATTCTGCTGTATAGAAGTAGAAATACTTTTGTATTTGTTCAGTTAAAAAAGCCCCAAACTCTTAATTAATTTTTGGGGAAGCATCCTTTTAGCATCTTCCTTCATATCCTCTGGATTAGCAGCTCATTTTCTGAGGAGAATGCCCCTGAAGCAATGCTATTTTCAGTCTGTCTGCTTCAAGGGGGCAGACAGAGATGGGTGAGGTCTGTTTCCACCTTAGCTGTTAGTGACCAGTCCCTCCTAAAGAGATTCTGAGTACTGAGCTCCCAGTCTTTCAAAAGGCCTGTGCGTATCACTAAAAAACATATAAAGACTATTAAAGAGTAGGACAGGGAGAGTGTTCCCTAACGGAAGTGGAAGAAAGCATTAAGGCAAGTTGCTGTTGTGTCCCCTCTACTGTTTGGTATCAGATACTGCAGATCTGTGCTGAAGTGATTAACTTGCAGATTGCACCATCCAGCTATCCAAGTACAGGTACATAGTATTTAAAAGCATACAGTACTTCTGACTCCATGTAGAGATACTTACAGCAGCTCTTCTGGCAGCTGCACTGACTGTGTTTAACTGAGCAAGCCGGATTAAAAGATGTTTTGGTCTTTTCAGGTTTTACGGAGCTGAAATTTTATGTGGGCTACAGTTCCTTCACAGCAAAGGCATTATTTATAGGTGAGCACTGACTGTGAATTATCTTAGCACTTCATGCACCTCTGAATTACTGATTGATGTAACAAGTAAAAGCTGCCTGTCAGATATCTGATGCAATTCCAAGGGCATTAACGTGCCTGAGAAAAATTTGTATCTGTATGTCTTTTCCTTGGCAACTAGAATGATGGTGTGTTATTTATGTTACACAAAAGCCCTTTTGTTTCAGTTATTTTTAAACACTGTCTTCAGATCATAAGTCTATTTAGTTTGGAGGCAAGGCTGAGGGTCCTTGAGACTGTCCATTCCTGCTGCCTCAACAGGTTGAAACATCAGGAGCCAGATCGTGATCAATTGCTTCTTACTGTAAATACCTGCACTACAAAAGATCAGAAGTTTCTTTTCATTTAGTTTTTCTCTCAGTTTCCTTTCTCCAGCCTTTTCACCTCACCCAGCTTCAAAGCGCCATTTAGTAACTGCTTCCTTGGGTAGCTCTTACCTCTGTTACAAATAGGTTCAAAATGGCTGCGTACTTCTGAGCAAGTTGCACAAGGCCTGAGGTAAAGGTGCCCTAGAACCTCTGGTATTGTCCGTCTTCATAGAAACAGGAAACATCTGTTGGAACATCGTCCTTTAAAGCAATTTTCTGAAGTTAGAGACTACTAAAAAAGGGTTTTTTTTTTTTGTAAGGAGGATGAACATTATAGGAATCTTCCTTGGTGAGGAAAGACAATTCTTATAACCCTGTCTCCCCATCAGAGAAGACAGCTGTAACCCAGGGAGGCACTTCATGTACCCAACCATATTCCCACTGCCTCTTGCAGATTCTCATACAGGAAAGGATCGAACTCCTTAAGACATGTTGTCATCAGCACGAAACCCATCCATCCCAGCTTTTCTAGAGCATTTTTAGGCTTGTGGTTAAATTTCCTGTATTAAATTAGAATGTTCCTGGAGGGAATTTCATACCATGAAATATTTTCAGAGAAAATACTGTTTTCCACGGAACACCAGCAAAAACAAAGCTACTGGTACTCTTTTTGCCCTTCTGTCTTAGACAGGATGTTTGGCAGTATAATCACAGAACCTGACTTGGAGCAGTTTTAGGCAGGTGTTGCATGTAAATCCACATTCATGCAGGTCATTTTAGAACTGTAGCTAGGGAAGTGCAGTGCCCTAAGCTACCATGAGTCTTCCCCATCTCAAATATATTCAATTTACTCAGGTGAACAGCAGCCGATGTCCAAACACGGAAGGAGTTATGGTGCGCTGCATTAGATCAGAGACTCTTGGTTTGAGCTCCAGCTCACCATCTAAGCAGTGTGAGTAGCCAATACTGGGAGCTTTGGCAAGCAAGAAGAAAAGACAGTCCTGTTCTCATGTAAAATTATCTGCTCTATTCAAGTCTTTCTTGGTAAGCAGAAGGGCTGTTCAGTTTCTCCTCAGCCTGCCCTCCCTGGTCTGTGCTTTTGCAGCCAGATGGACAAAAAAGAAACGTATCGGAGTGCAAGGGAGGGAATGTAGCTTTTGGAAACTGCTGTTAAAAAGCTCTTTCTTGGTTGAATAGTGTTATTCTGTAAAGAGACATGAATAGGACATTTCACACACCACGGCCACAACACGTGAACCCCTTTGTGTTGCAAGGAGGAACAAGTCACAGGTAGCATTAACAGCTGGGCAAACTTCAAACATTCACACTCCTGCCAAAGGCCCTAAAAATCCAACAATCCTTCTTTTGAGCTGTGGAGCTGATACAGCGCTGCCCTGTCACCTGGTGGGGCATTAATTTGCCTCCTTCCAGAAGCAACAGAAGCACAGGGTATGTTTCTGGATCTGAAAGCAAATATTGAGGATTATAAGATTACATGCTATACATACACCTCTTACTTACTCTGATAAGAGAGAATTCTTTCCTTCTCCCTAACACCTTCAAAGTACAAAAGTACTGGTTTGTACGTGTTGTGCTGATGGATGATTATTTTCTTGAAAAGCTTCTTTGTATAATGGAGGGGAGGTGTTTATCAGTTAAGAAGCTGCATGCATCTGAATACAAAAATTGCTCACTTGTTCTTAAAACACTTTTTGCAGAGACCTAAAATTGGACAATGTGATGCTTGATAAAGAAGGCCACATCAAAATAGCCGATTTTGGAATGTGCAAAGAAAATATTGTTGGCGAGCATAAGGCCAGTACTTTCTGTGGGACCCCAGACTACATTGCTCCAGAGGTCAGTATGCCACTGCCAGGATGGGATTTAATGCACTGATGGGATAAATACCGTCTTTGTAGACCAGTAGCTCATAAATATAAGTCTAATTAGCACACAAAAAGAAAAAAACCCAAACCGTTAAATCTGGGTTCTCTATAGAATGTACCAAAGGTTTGTTAATATTCTGTAACTGCAAGTTTAAATAAACATGGTTTTGAAATGTTAAAATATTCAGGTTTTAAACAGCTGGTTTTCCCTTATGCCTCTTTAGCCATCATATGCACAAGGGCTCCCAAAAATAAATCTGCCTGCACTACAGATGAACAGACTTGTGCCTATGCAAACAACCAAGCTCCAAAATAAAAGCAGCATCTAAGGGGAATATCGCCAAGTTAATTTCTCTATGTTATAGTTGGGGTTTTAGGTCTAATTTGCAAAGTAGTCCAAATACAGTTGTTAGCTTTTAAAGCTATAAATTATGTCAAAGTCTGTTTGGTAATAATCTACTTTTCATTACTACTTGCTTCTCCCTTAATCTTGTAAAGAAATTAGAGATGTTTTCTAAGTGTACAGTTATTTAATAGAGAAAATGTCTGCATCAGAGCAGACCTGTCCACTGAGCTGTCCATGTCTGCACAAACAGCAGCCATGGAAAATAGTACAGATGTGCATCAGTGTTAACAGTTTGTCTAATTGCTGGATTTCCCCCTTCCTCTGAAATACCCCAGTTATTAAAGACTCTCTCTAAAAAGCCCCTTTCTGGCTATTTTTTCATGTATCTGTGCCTTTTACTCATTACTTGTATTTCTTCCTCTGTGAAACAAGATCCTACAGGGTTTGAGGTACACATTCTCTGTGGACTGGTGGTCATTTGGGGTCCTGCTGTATGAGATGCTTATTGGGCAATCCCCTTTCCATGGGGATGATGAAGATGAACTGTTTGAGTCCATCCGTGTGGACACCCCTCATTACCCACGCTGGATTACCAAGGAATCAAAAGATCTATTAGAAAAGGTGGGACAGCAAGTAGTAACAGTATTGTGTGTCCAAGGAGGGACAAATGTAGGCTTTTAAAAGGAGCTGTTTATCAGCAGGCAAATTACTTTTACAAAGGGAAGATTAATTACTAGTGCTCTGTTTACTGTGAGCAACTTTTGCTTTTTTAGCAGTACAACAATTATTCTTCCACTGCCACCTACCTCTTGAGCAGACATAATACTTCATAGAATCACAGAATAGTTAGGGCTGGAAAGAACCTTGAGATCATCCAGTTCCAACTCCCCTGCCATGGGCAGGGACACCTCACACTAAAGTATGCCACCCAAGGCTATGTCCAACCTGGCCTTGAACACTGCCATGGATGGAGCATTCACAACTTCCCTGAGCAACCCATTCCAGTGCCTTACCACCCTCACAGTAAAGAATTTCTTCCTCATATCCAATCTAAACTTCCCCTGTTTAAGTGTGAACCCGTTACCCTTTGTCTTATCACTACAGTCCCTCATGAGGAGTCCCTCCCCAGCATCCCTATAGGCCCCCTTCAGATATTGGAAGGTTGCTATGAGGTCTCCACGCAGCCTTCTCT